>JAMKCH010012973.1:0-26190 GCA_023653785.1 Ophioderma brevispina
CATCTTGCAGGCGTGTAAAAGTGCCGAATTCGGAAATGCAAGGAAAACTGTACGCATCTGCCGACAAAAAATGGCAAGAAGTCGATTACGTCGTCCTTTTGGACTCCAACATCAATTCCTCAACACAAGAAAGTTGGATTGCTAATTCTTCACAAGTTTTTGGACCCTAAGTTACACACAATTGTTAAACCATGCATGCACGCCGTGCCATGACATGGCCTACACAGAATAGCCTATAGGCCTGTGTTAGCATCCTGGCTTAAATGTTTTTTACCAATCAGATGACAAAAATCTATATATTCGGTATAGAAAACAATTATTGACTGCTTTTTTTATTCGGAGCAGTGTTGACAAACTACAATGGCCCTCGTGACTCGAAACATACTATTGGCCCTCGGCTTACTCCTCGGGGCATAGTATGTTTCGAGATCACCTTGGGCCTAATAGTTTCAAAAGCAACCCACCATGCCCTCATAGCAGTCAATATTTGTTATAATTAACTCGAACAAGGTTCAAAGAACGCAGAAGAGGCACGAATCTTGGGCTCTTCATAGGGCAAACTTTCATAATGCTCCAATCATGTTGAAATCAATGCCAATTGTCCTCTAACATAAGGATTCCATAAATGTATATTTTGTACCCATCTCTGGTCATTGGTTTTCGAGTTTTAGAGCAAAAGGCCTAAAATTTAAAACCAAAGGTCCAATTTCACATTTTCCAATTTGTACAGGGTCAAAAATCAGAAGTTACTCTTTTGGTAAAGAATGAACCAAATCCCCATTTAGCTTTAATCTGTCAAAATAAGGAATAGTTTGTAGAATAGTGTTATGTGGCTAAAATGATCATCGGGCACCAGACTCCACAACGTTTGACCTTCCTCTCGGTAATAAATGATTTTGCATACCAAATTATACTTTGGGGGATCGCTTTTCTCCAGCAGTAATTTGCAGTATTTAAAAATTTTTTTCAATGTTTGACCTCATAAAGAAAATGGACCATTTTACCATTTTGTCCATTTCATATCGTAAGTGGTATAAAACTATACATTTTTGGAAACCCTTAGACTACAAGACGGACAATATGGCATACTTTTCACCATAATTAGGTGACATTTAATTTTTTGACCAATTTGTACCTTAACTGGGCCCCTTTGAAAAAAGTGAACACCATAATTTTAGAATACTACCTGCCTCAGCATTGACCTGAGGAATCTACAAACCAACTACGATGGTGTTAATCCTTTTTTGTTGTGGGGGGATGAATAAACTCCTAATAAGCCCCCCAATGCTATTCTGGCTCCAACTTTTGATGCTGATGGAGTTCATTGCTGCAAAGCCTTAGTCCTTAAGCCATTAGGAAATTTAGCCAATCGGTATCCCCTGAAGGGGAAAAAACGATACTTATTATTAAGCCTCAATACACTATCCTCTTACACAAAAATTGTCCTGATAGCCTATTCATGTATGGTACTCCGGGTGTCTCAAAAAAAGGAAACCCTCGAAGCGCCCTCTAATTTCACGGAGAAAGAGGTCAAACATACAATCAAACACGTCTTTTAAAAGTACCTTTCATTCATTAGGTTTTCCGACACCGAAAAGTTCTTTCGCAAAAGACACATATTGAACGCGAGTTATGGCCGATGAAAATTTACCACTTTTTTCATTTTAATTCCACGTATTGTACTGTTCATGGTTACTGTCTAAGATGCCTTTCACAATACACCTTCTCCAAACACATTCTTTCGTTCATGATTTCTTTTTGTTAAATACGAGTTCTGATATGAAAAGGTTAGTTTCAATTATTAGAAATTTTTTAATTTGGGGGGTTTTTTGAAAAGAAAAAGGTTGAGTCCCCCCCACCCCCACTTGCTGCCTCTAAGAACACCATGGCGACGGAGCATTCTTGCGCTCTCTTTTCCATTTCAAGTTTGACTTTCTAATCATTCTTGTCGGTATTCTATTTACAAGTTCGCAGTTTGGTGGTTGGTTCCTGTCTTAATGTTTTCCTCTAGGGCGAAGTCTAGCGGCTTCCAAATCTGGGGATAATAACCGATGCCTTTGCAAGCATCCGACTGACATTAAGAAGATTAAATCGATTATGGAAATGGAAAAGAGAACCCAAGCCTGCATCCGTAAGAAGAATGAGGCAATATCTTGTAATTTCTATAATAATTGAAACTACAACTTTTCAAAATCAGAACGCCCTTTGTCGCAAAAGGTCAGGTTAAGGGAATGTGGGAAAGAGACTGGATGAAGTGGAGGGGAATGGGGAAGATAGATTGTAGAATTGAAGGGGGAGAGTTAGGAAGAAGGAGGTTAAGGGGGGACGAGGTAGGTGATAAAGTGGTGGGTAGGAAGGGGAGACGGAAGTCAAGGTAGGGTAAGGGTTAAAACAAATAATGAACAAACGAATGAGCTTGGGAATGTTTATTGTCCTACAGACTACTTAAAGATTAACAATCCGTGATAAAATGAAAAAGTGGTACAATATGAATCGCCATAACTCAGTCAATCATGCATCCTATTGGACAGATCTTTTCGTGTCGGAACCTATGAAATGCCCTTTTCAGATGTGTATTAATTTGTTATGGTTTTACTTTTTCTCCTCGCGAAATAGAGGGCACTTTGATGGTTTCCTTTTTTTTGAGACACCCCCGGTAAATAACCAGTTAGGGGAAACTTAAAGGATCAACACAGGTGCAACATTTTAAAATGATCCGTCATTTGAAAAGTATGCCACACATTTGTCCCACCATAAGGTTCCAAAAGGTTAGTTTGTACGATCTACAACCCAAAGTTTTTGGAGTTAAGGTTAAAAACAGCAAAAACGGGTCAAAAGGTTAAATTTCAGTTGTACAGGGTCAAATTTTAAAGGTGGTGCAACCTATTTGGATGCAAAGGAATGCCCATTTTTGGTGATGCATAGGATTCAAAATAAGGAATAGTTTTGAAGTGTCTCAAATCCTTAGTTACCAATGTAGAGGAAAACAAGGTCAAGCCCTTGAATACAATTTTTTTTTTTTGTTTTTCCGGGTTTTAGTCCTTTGCCATTGGCGCTCCGTCACGGTCAGTACATGTACACAGCCGGTTCTGAGACTCATTTGATACCTCACTTCGAATCTCTGCCTGTCCTTTTTGCAAATTCACTGATAGCGCCTTTAAAGAATTGTTGTCCGAAAATTGTGCATTCATCCATTCCGTCTCACTAGAAAGTATTAATTAGACCCTTAGGATGTTTGGGTTGGGTCCTCTGATGGCAAAATGTCCCAAGAATTTTCAGAGCGTTATATATCATCACGAGTAATTTTTGGTATTAACGGGGAGAATAAAGTCGTGAACAGTCGGTAACTTTGGACTTTTTCCAAAATCATATATTTAAAATTAAATACTGTAGAAATTATTTCTAAGGTTAGGTACTACTATAATTAGTACCTAGTACTAATTAGTAATTAGTATATAAATTCACAACTTTGTAACAATTTCCAGATTTTTTTTTATTATCACAATACTATGTGTAGTACGTTTCCCACATATAGTACACATTCATTTCAACTTTGAATGGATAATTTTGAGATGATTATCTCTAATTGTTAGTTTGACGCTTGTTAAAGTTATTTTACAAAAATGATTTTTAAGTTCGGCGTCTTCCTTTAAGATCATGTTTTTATTTTTCTAGGTGATGCATTATCTGAAAGAAAGTTTAAAACATTTATCTATAGATGCCAGACCAAATTTCCGACACTATTCCATAAACTTTCACCCCTTTCAACCCTTTGCACCTGTCAACTCTTGTAGACCCCAATGGACTTGGTATACACCAATATTCTAGATATTTCTTTTTTTAAATGTAACATTTTTTTGGACTTGGTTCTCGCGATGATGAAAATGTTCACGGATTTTAGGGTTGTCCTTAAAGCGATAAGTCAAATATCATAATCTTGGCATTGTTTTCTAAATTTCCTGAAGTAAGATCCTCCTTTAGAAGGGTTACCTTTTAACCATACGCCAATATTGAATCCATGACAAAAACGTTTTTCATATTTAGGTATAGAAATCCCAAGCAAAAAAAATCTATATGTTTGTATTATCCATGCACCAATTAATCGTCCAACGAACCTGTATGCAATATGAAATTACTAGTACGCTCGTACACGAAATAAGTTTAACCCTAATTACATAATGTATTTATTTTTATTTTCATTTCTAGAAAAGGCGACTATTCATGCACTTATATTTATTTCAATAATCAGGAACTTATCAACAGTACAAACGAAATGGGAAGCACTGAGATGAATAAGGCCTATGACGAAGACGATACTGCTGACTTCGAGAACGACGATCGTGATTTCATGAGAGAACAAGCAGAGATCCAGAGTCAGCGTAAGCAGACGCTTCATGACGCCTGTAAAAAGTACAAACCAAACACTTTACAAAACACGCCCTATGGTGTTCAAATGCCTCAACGATTCATAATCGATGCCAACTACAGCTTGGTATATTGTTCAGTGCCTAAAGTAGCAAGTACAAACTGGAGATTTCTTTTTGAACAACTCGCTAGAGTAATAGATCCAGGTCAGACAGCTGAACAACGTCAAATAAACGGAATGTTGAAACAGTCTCTCACATTTATGACCGACTTCAACTCAAAGCAAGCAGCCGGACTGCTTGATAAATCTCTTAAGTTCATGTTTGCCCGACATCCCTTTTCCCGCGTTCTTTCGGCTTTCAGAAATAAACTTGACCCACATTCAACCTTCGAAAGAGCAGGCAGATGGCAGCGTGGTTTGGGCGCTCGCATTTTAATGAAATATAGAGGTAGGGATTTTTATTCTAAACAATATAAGAAAAAATTCAAGTCTAATTATGACCTGCAATTCTCGGAATTTGTTAGATTTCTTGGAGATGAAGAAAATGAAAGCAAACCAGGATATAGAGATAGACACTGGGCAGAGCTTCATCACCTATGCTCGCCTTGTGATGTTGACTATGATGTTATAGGCAAACTAGAAACTCTAGATGACGATGTAAAGTATATACTAAAATTAGCCAAATTAGAAAGGAATTGCGGTTTTTCTGATCCGGAAAGCAGTATTCTACCTATAGCTACAAAAACAAAATTTAGAAAAATTCCTAGACGACGTCCCGGTGCATTATAAGACATTTTATATGAACGTATTATAAATTGATTCGAACTGTTTGTTTATGAGCTTCACAAGTTGCCCTCGTTAGGGGAAATTCGAAAGACAAACAAAATTATAACATGGAATACACGGGCACTACCATTACTGTTGGCCCACTTTTGTTCGGGGAAGGTAATTTTTTTTTTTTTTCGGATTTCGTGCCATAAATGTTTGCATCTGCTTGGTTTTCCGAAAGGTTTTGGGCTCCCGGCCTTCGACCTATATTAAAATAAGGTGGTTTCCGCATTTAGAGGACTTGCATGTTCTTTTTAGCATGTTAAGGGGCGTATCCTTTCCTCCCTGACAGGAGTCCACATTCAGGAGTCTGAAATGTCAAAATGACCATATGCCAACTACTGCCGCATTGCAAATCACTGGTAGTACTGGTGGAGGTACAAACCACCGGCATAATCGCCATGTCCTAAAACCGGATCATTGATTATTTGTGGCCACATCCAACCGGATCATTCTCTTTGTAGTTGTCGGTACCGTTTTGCGAGTGCCTAATATCGAGAAGCTCACCGGCTCGAAATCGGCTCGAGAGGCTTGATCGACACCGCACAAAAGATATTGACTCATTTGTTAAAAGAACTTACCATTCCGATCAAGTATGCAAAATTAAAGGACCAAATATATCTAGAAGCCTGTTACTTAGAGCGCGTGGCCCACTGGTTCAGGTTCAGTTGGACTTTGGGCAAATGACCATGAAATACCCCGTCCTTCGAAGGAGACGTTATTAAGCCGTCGTTTTTCCATTACAGAGAGTCATACCTGTGCATGTAAGCACAGTCAGTGGCCGAAAAGATTAGGGTGGATTACCCCCTGGCTGTCCCGGTAAAAGACCCCAATGGAAATAAGCTTCCAGTCGAGGCTTATCTTGGGCTATCCCGGACATTGTCCCAAATAAATCAAATCAAATTCAAATCAAATACCATACCTCATCACTACTCAATATTCAATGACATATATAAGCGAATAAACTGGTATGTACAAGGAGATTATTTAAAACAAACTCCCTCCGATTGGTATATATTTAATTACTTTCTTTTTTTTTTAACTTATTGGTTAAATTTTTTTTTTAATGTTTGTATTTTTTAATTATTTATTTGTTTTTTGGTGGTTTGTTGGTTTTTGGGGGGTTTTCTTATGTACTTGCTCCCTTTGGTTTTAATTGTGAACAAAGATGACTATATATACCCTAACCAATTAACTATTTCAATGAATGTTCGAAAGAATATCATGCACGTGGATAATTGGTTGTCAAAAAGCCCACGAATTGAAATTGAAGAGTACACGACTACTTTCGCTGTTTAGGCCAGTAAAAAAATACAATTTCTCGGCCTCGTCCTCTCCGATTTTTGACGCCGCCCCGATTTTTTCTTATTTTTAAAAATGCTGCAAAATTTCAACAAAACGAACTGTAAATATTTTTTTAAAAATGCCTTTGAAATATATCCATAATTTTCAACTAAATCTAAATGAAAATACTCGAGAAATACTCACAAATACCCCGCAGGTATTAGCGTTTCCGAAGATTTTTTTTTTCAAAAATCTCATCATCGAAAGGTAAATCTAAAGGCTAAATTTCGTACACAACGTATGGGTGACGTCACAGTGGAGCTATTTTCTTTGGAAAAAAGTATCAAAAATTGTCGTGCTTACTGAACACCATCGACTGCCTACTTTTAAAAAGTCAAATTGCATATTTATGACAATTTTCAAATTTGAATTAAATATGAAATAATTAAAATGTAATAACATGATTTGTGAATTTGAAGGGGAATAAGTCGATACGGTATTACCACTTACACCTCTAATAAGTTGAGAATGTTGTGTGCATGGCGTTGCTGCCTTTTGTGTGCCTTTCTTGTCGTGCAATATTTACATATATGTCAATAATAGGCGTATCTCGAAAATTATGTGTAAATTATTTTTGTAAAATACATACAAATTACGTAAGTCATATCATCAGATGCTACTTAATGCTGTATTTTGCAAATTAAAACCTCTCAATTTTGTGTTTATTCGTAAAGGCTATCCATTGCATGCGCCACTCGCTGTTAAATTTTCAAATGATTTTTTTCATTGGTTTTGAGAACAAAGACGATTAATTAAGTATAGCACAATTTAGATAGTTTGATAGTTAGATAGTTAAATCTTCAATTCTCTCTATATATCCTTACCGCTTTGTTTCTGTTCACTTAACTCAGTCTCGTTTGTCAAATGCCACCTGTTTTTGACGAATAAGGGAAATGCCCTCTGTTCATGACATCTGTCGTAATGTATGATTTCATTCATTACAGGTTTCTCTCTCTCTCTCCCGTCTCTCTCTCTCTCTCTCACTCTCCCTCCTCTCTCTCCTTCTCTCTCTCTCTCTCTCTCCCGTCTCTCCCCCTCTCTCTCTTTCTCTCACCTAGCTTCTGGCAGTTGGGGCGAAACACTGATGGCTCCTGAATCCACGATCTCTAAAGGTCTCTGTCTTTAGCTGTTCTGAAGAGCTGTTGAAAGTCAAGGCCAGTCCAGACTTTGATGTTGTTCAACCATGTCTTATCTTTCTTTCGCTCTTCCTAGAACCACCTGTGCCCCCAACATTGCATTTACAAGGCTGCCCTTCCACCTGGTCAAATGCCCAAGGTAATTTGACTGCCACCGTTTCAAAATGGTCAACAGCTCCTCATGTTCACGTTTGTAGTGTGCGATTAGCTCCCTGAACTGTTTATTGCAAGTGTGCGAAGAGTACCTGGAGTAGCGATGATTCGCTTTTCCATTTCAGCACTCAACGTCCAGATTTCACACCCACAGAGAAATACTGATGTGACCAAAGATTGAGCAGACTCAACCTGCTTTTCATGGATATGTTCTTATCTCTCCATATGGTCTTCAACTTTGCCAGTGATGCTGTAGCAGTAGCTATACTGATTTTTATTTCATGCACAGATCTTCCATCCTCTGTGATGGTGGCACCAAGGTACTTGAATTGAGTGACCGTTTCAAGTCCCTAGCCATCAATCCTTACGTTTAGTTCTTCGTTGGAGCCCATTCTCATGACATTACTCTTCTCTTCCTTTTTCTCTTTCAATAGGTTAACGTCTAAGGAACTGTTATAGTCGGCGTTCGATTAGCCGGCGGCTGTCCACTCTGGAGTTTTGTCAAACTGTATGTTTGAGAACTGGAATTTTGGGGGCATTTTTTAAAAGTTTTCGGGCAAAAGAAAGGTTATTATAAAGAACTGGAGTCATAATCGAACAGGTCTAAAGAACCGCAGGAAGAAGCACGGAAAATGGGGCTCTTTTCCACAGCAACATACCGTACCCACAATTTTTTGTTTGCCCCACAAAACCATTGTTAAGAAGTGATCTCCAGTGGATTTATTTGTGAGTGGCCAATGTGTATTAGTATTAGAAACATTACCTGTTTATCTATTGAGAATTATCTCCTACGTGTACTTATTGATGTGCATACAGTCTTAGAAATATTAACCGTATGTTAGGTTGGCATGTGTTTGATATTAAAATATTGAAAGAAGTCCGTTTATTGCGTCATTCCTAAAGTGTTTAATTTATGAGGAAGGTTTATTGTATTTTGCGTCGTAACACAACGAAGGCAGGGATAATTCCACCACAATACACAATTTTCCGTTCATCATGCCACTTGATGCATTGACAGAGTACTGTGCAAAGCAATGGGGGCCTATTCTACTTACAGAAACGAAACGGGCTCATGCGCCCATTAGATTACACGATTTATTCCGTCGGAAAAACAGTGCGAAGTTCAAAAGAATAGGACGTATTGATAGTTTTTATCAAAAAACCTAATTGAGTTGATAAATAAAAAAGTCTTTACATATTCGAAAACAAGCAATGTTCTTCCGCTCATTAGAAAAAAGAACCCCCAAATTCATCATTCCAACATGGTATGCTGTTCGGCCGGCGAAAGAACCCCAATTTATCAGATGTCCACGGAATGGCTGGATGCTTTGACTAGTATGCGTACCTGGGGAAAGGACTGGGTCATTGAAATGTACATGAGCTTTAAACCCGCGCCGTTTCAAAACCAGATATTAGAATGGTCTGCACCAAAATCAATAATGAAAAATAAACAAATCTGACTGTATTTTCCAAACTAACTTGGCCAATCTTGGTGTGGAAAGGTATTAGGTATCACGCCCCCCCCTCCATATCCAGATGTACATCAACAAAGTTTATATGTTTTTTATTAAAAAAATCACGATTCCTAGTTTCTTTTGACTCACACTGTGCAAGAGTCTGTCTCCCCGCTCATTTCTTTTCAAATTACCGAAAAAAAAACAATACATTTCCATTATAGACCATACACCACACCATAGGTCATGCGAAAAGTTGGATCAAAAATTAATCTCGGGTAAAAAAAAAATAAAGGAATTTTCAGTTTTACTAACCAATCTTATCTTAAGTGGAAACATTAGCGATTAGTTGCGCAACATAATTGTTTATGGTCAGTGCATTTTGATCAGTGGTCAGAAAGTGGTCATTTCGGCCATTTTGGCCAAACGGATTTTTTGAAAATCTTAGTATTTTGTTCTTCTTGCACAATAGTTGGACCCCTTATCACGACCATTATGAGCATGCTGGACCTTTGGGAAAGTGTATTATGTAAGTGTTTTGTCTAACAGATTTTGGAACAGTGAGCAATTCTAGTGGTCGTTTTGGTCACTTTGCTAATACTACATGAATCTTCCTACTTTGACAAAAAGGTGTCATGATACGGACAGTTGTGCAAATGCGTGCCTGGGTCAGGTTTAATGGGTGTCCAAGGAGCTTTGGCCAAACCACATATGAAAAAAAAATCCCCATTTTTCAAACAACGAATGTATAAAGAGTGTATACGGTAAAAGTTTCATATCCAAACACATTGTGCCAAATACAAACGAGATCGCGTTCCTCAACAAATAAGGGCCGGCTGATTGACGACAGTTGGTGTACATTCAACTGCAATGGTTGGGGCGCGCCGCGCATATAAGGTGTACACCAAAACTTCTTTGATCAGGTGTCAGCAACAAGTGGTAGGTCAGCCAAGTATCACAGATTGTTTGCCTAGTCAGCAAGTGATCATTTTATCCACACGGCTAGGTTTGTGTCTTGAGCACAATTTGCCTCTAGTTGTTTTTGATGAGCATATATTTCTTACTGACATGGTTGGTAGGTAAAAAAACTTAATTTTCATTGTTTATAGTTCACCTGCAACCAAAAAAAATATTATGCTGGTCGAACTCATCTTGGCCTAAAAACACAAAACTTTTTTTACTCATTTCTATTGTACACGACCTAATAATCATCCGATATGAATTTTGACCCCGTGGGCACTCCGGTATGGTAGTCATAGAGCGTGGTCATATAGCTTTAAACTGGTATTGGTATAGGCATTCATTACTTTGAAATAGAATTTTCTCAAAATTTATTTGAGGAAACATTATTTGAAAGTTGACTGCAAAATCATCTCAGAAGGTGTGATTTATAACTTAAAAAAAGCGGTAAGCCTTAGTTTATCTCTATTGTCCTGCTGTCTGAGAAATTTGACTCTAGATGGCGTGAAAAATGGAAATCTTTGCAAAATCTGTCGACATGTACTCTACTACTGTATTCCTACTGTTAAAACGCCGTCACTACGGCAATAACAAGCCAACTGAGCTGTTGTTTTTAAAGTGGAACATTAGCGATGGCGCTCTTGCAATTTCCTGGTTTCAAATGGAATAGTTCATTCTTCAAGTGTCATATGAATGAATGCGCGTGCGTGCGAATGCACGACGCGTGGTGTGTGTGTATGTTTTTTTCATTTTGTTCCCTTCTATTTGTGTGATTTAATTTTTCCTTATGTAGTGTGTCTGTTGTTGTTGTCGTTGTTGTTGTGAGTATGTGTGAGTGTTTTTTTTTTGTTTGTGTTTTTTAATGCACAATTCTCTTTTTCTTTATTTTAAACCCTTAAAAAAAAATCCTTTTATTGTTTTATAGTTATCCAAACATTTTCGTTATTATAAAATCGTTTTGTTTTTTTTTTTTTTTTTTAATATTCTTATCATTACAGGTGAGGGCCAATGTAAATATCAAAGTTTCAAACCATGAAATATATCATTTGAAAATCTTGAGTGTGACATGGGGATCTTGTTCCCCACACACCCTTACGGCCATTTTATGTTGTGACATTTTTAGTCGTTCAGTACACCTACTCTCTCAGGCAACAGTTATGAGAGAAACGAACCGAAAGGTAAATCTTTCAAGAAATGATAAAAGTAAACGGATTTCTGTCGAATATTTTTAATTAATGATACCATTGAGCAAACCCTTTACATAGACGGTAGTGTAACGTTTCTTAATATGCCTTCACCATGTCTCATTGGATTACACTGCTTTAATCAGTAACATTAAAACTTTGATGTAGGAGGAATAAGCGTGGGAAAAAACAATGTGTACATGTTTCTATAGAAGCCATTGAATAGTGTTAAAAGCTCATCTGGATCATCTTGTAATTAAGCTGTAGGACAGTCCTGTCGTTAAGTCGGATGGTTTACTATGGGTTATATATATTTTGTTCCTCTACTGGAGATCTTTTAATGGAACTAGGCACTCCAGTGTACCAAATAGAGTACAAGGTTTTGCTAGGTATATATTCTCTCTTCTCTCTCTATTCCTCTCTCTCCGTCCTCTCTCTCCTCCTCTCTCTTTTCTACTTGTACCAATAAGCTTGAATTTCATGGGGGGGGGGGGGGGGACTTGTATCTTTGTCAAAATTCAGGATGGGTAATCAATCGATCTGTCTGTCTGTCAGTCTGGCATTTCTTATGCTTGACCCATGGGGGATGATATTCGGCATGAAGGTAGGAGGACAGTCTGACCTGTTTGTAGGGTTCGTATTGACCCAAAGGCCAAAGGTCATCTAGCGGTTATTTGAGGTTCCATTCCCATAGAAAGGCCCTATACTAAAAAAAAATTTAGATCCTGCCGCGAGTCTGTCGGTGAATATAATTAGAAGAATAAAAAGTGAGATTTGTTGTTTTGGCCCATCTTAGATGGGGTCATAATGGAGGGCATCCAATATTTTGCGTGGGGGAGCCGGCGCATCTTTCATCTCATTCTTATAGAATTGTGTAATTTTTGCTTTATCACATAAGTTATTTGTCAAAAATATTCTTTCATCATTCTTTTTTATTATTTAAAACTACACCCTCTGAACAAACAAAAGGTTTAAATCCAGGAAACGATCATCGCGCTGGTGGATCGTCACGCTGCGTAAAATTGCATTTGCGTACAAAGCAACATGCAAGACGCACTATAAACGCGCGTGTGGGTGTCAGGCTACAACAGCGAATTGCTGACGCATATCCATCTATTACCCAGTAAGGATGGGCGGAGCTTTGAACAAAACCAATCAAATGTCTGTAACATGATAAACCAGCCCCTGAATATAGAATACAATGTCCGTGTGACTAAGTGTCCTACCACCCATTCTGTCTTATGTTCACTATGCGTGCTGTATGCATTCATTTGTTTCAGCACTGTACTCAAGTGGCCTCGTCTACAAGTCACGGTTTATTCCGTACATGTTTTGCTATGGGTAAGCTAGGACACTCTCTCATGGGGGGACACTTAGTCCAGTTTCTTTAACATTACACCGCTATGCGTTTTGTTATGCTTTGGTACATGGGGCTGATATTTGGCATAAAGGAGGGGAGGACATTCCTCCCTTTGTTTGCGGGTTTCGGAGTGACCCAAGTTCCAAGCAATGGTCATCTAGAGATCATTTGCGGTAGACATACCCTATGACCACCAAATTTGTCAAAAGACCGCTGACCTGAGGCGCACAGAACCAATCTGAGGTCAAAGGTCACACATAGGTCAAACGTCACAACGGGGGGGGGGGGGCGATGCCTAGTATTCTCACTAATTTTTTTTTTATTATGAAACCTACCTACATGGGGTACAGGGACCTGTTTATTCCTGCATGTTTTAGATTTTAAGATGTTCACTGGTTTTGTAATTGAATTCGCAGAATCTTTTTTTGCACAGATCAGACTACAGATGTCAATAATTCGAATCTCGCTGAATCCTTTGTTTCATTAATCATACTTGGCCATTCTTTGGGATGTCACCCACGTGACCGAACTTTATTTATTTGCCTCCCATGAAATGCATGGTTGTCGTTCACTGGTATCCACATTAGCACAGTCCTCTGTGGCCGAGTGGTTTTCTCACTCCTAGAAGCGATAGGTTTCCGGGTTTGAGACCGTGTATGTTTCGTCTTTATTTAGTTTCTGTCGCGCCGTTTCTTCTCCGAGCTTCCTATATAATATTTACTACTTTACTTTCCTCCTCGGCGGGTGTATCATTACTGATCCTCGCGTGCGTTTATTTGAGTTTCGCTTCGTCATAGATTCCTGCTAGAATAATGCATATCGGCCGCTCCCTTCTCTAATATAAAAGAAAACTAATTAAATGATCAAAATCAATAATTATAATAAAATAAGAAAGAATAAAAATATTAAAAATAAAAATGTATAGATTTTTTTGGTCAGAGTCTCTGAGAACACATCGGACACCTTAGAACATGGCATTATTTTTACGTTTGAACACTGGTGTCAGGCGTCTGAAGTGTACCTAGGGATTGCACTTTCCAGGAGTGGCAAGAATCCACCGTCTCAATGCACTATTTTATCCTGAGAACGATTCAGATCATTCAATGTTTCAAGAAACTTTCACAGATTAAGAGTCAGACACAGATTATATCTATCTCAGTATACGAGTAATATTCTCACATAATACTTGGAAAAACAATACAGACAGAGATAAAGGACAAAATGAATCCGCTTTCATCATGTATGTCTTGCCAAAGTATGGCCAATTGTATAAACTTCAAAATATAGTGTCAATCACACTTTTTGGCAAATGTTGCATATTGAAATGACACCTTGTAGCAGATTGAGCACGCTACAAGCAGTTTTCAGCCAAGTTTCTATTTAAAAAAATATTAGGTTTTTAAAGTGCATACAGTAGTCATGTTTTGGGATCCTGGGGGTTGCCCTTTTGGATGCTATTATGTACTTCTATGATCATTAATAAATCTTAAAATCACTTTGGATTGCTATTATTGTCTTCTAGATAGTAAAATCTTAAAATTTTATATGGAATCACATGGTCCCATGAAGTCAGGAACTTGATCATTAAGCCTTACATGTGTATATAGCTGTGCGTAAAAACTGTGTATTTGTGATTGTAAACACATTTTACTTGGCACTATAACTTTTTTTAGCAGCATAGTTGTACAGCTGGCCTTTTCACAGTAATCCAAGCATTTCTCAGGACAAAGTCCCTACAAATATAAATCCATGAATAAAAATTTTATTTTTCATTCAGATGTAGAAAAAAAAATGTATCTCTTTCTGATCTCTTTTTGGTAAAAAATTCAAAACACTCACATTTTTGCTGTATATACCACCTTAAACCCCATCAAGCATGGTATAATCCTGTAGAAAAAATTTGTATTTGTTTTAAAATGAACCCAATCCCCTGCTGATTGGAGCTTTCTTCGAACCCGGTGATCCACTTAAAAACATTGTTTTGTCAAAGCAACGGCCATTTTGGCCGTCATATTGGATTTAGAGGTTTCTTCAACAAAATGAATCAGTAAGGCAATTGCAGCAACTGAAATCAAACATTTAATAAATTAGGTGATCAAAAACTGTCATATACCATTTTAAATATGGTATTGACACACACCTTTGTTTCATGTTGTTTAGAAAAATGTGCACAAAGTGCATTTTTGGTGATTAAGACCCATTCATTCTAGACACTATAACTTTTAAGTTAAACTGGATATCCTGTGCTTTTCACACAAATGCATATTATATGAGCGCAAATTCCTGAGAAGTCTTGATCCAATTATGAAGGACATTTTATATAGGGTGGTTGGAAAGTATTTCATTCAGTCCGCAATCATTTTTTTTTGAACGAGAAACAATGCAAAAATATGGCCATGTTTTGCCCCAAACACGGTGTGTAGATAACACGAAAGCCCACAAAATGTGGGGTAATCAGCATGTAGATAATGAAATTTATCTCAATCTGACACCAAAAACAAGTGATGGAGCTTCACGTAGACATGTACCCTCAAAATGACTGTCGTTAGCCAAAAAGCGGCGGGCCATTTGTGGGGGTCCGCCATCGTGGGATTTGCGAGGGACCGCAACAAATTTAATTGCACAGCACACCTGAATTATTGTGTATTATCATTAAAAACTACCAAAACATCAAGGTGTGCTTAGTTTGTAGTGATCTGGCCAGTACAGCTTATTTTTGGTATTTTTGTGCCATTCAACTTAAATTAAGGCAATTACATAAAATCTTAGGCAAAATATTTAGCGTTAACATATGGCATTCGATATTTACATAATAAACAAGTAAGGCCATGCAGTAAAGAAAAGAACAGGTAAAGAATTAAAATACTTAAACAAGATATTTTGAGTTCCTAATCGTGTACTCTCTGAAATTATCATGTCTCACCAAAACCCAAATATTTTGCGTTTGGCATTTTCAATTTTCCAAATGAAGCTAAGAACATGTTTTAGCGATCCCTGTAAACAAACATTTAATTTTTTTTATAAAATGTTAATAGTTTTTGATCCATTGAGCGGTAATAACATTTTGGGACCGTATGTTATATGTAAACCACATCTCTTTAGAATCTAGTACACCGAAGCACATTTTGAATATTATGACTTCCGGAGCCTATTTTCTGAAGAACTAAAACAAATAATTTTATAAACCAGCAGTATATACATAACATTATGTCATTTCGTTTAGCAATTATTAAATCGAATTCTAACTATTTGCAACATTCAAGACAAATGCCTTAATTAAACTTGTGTTCTTTATAGGAACCTAACATGATGTGATCTATGACGTCACTTGTTGACTTTCAGGACACCGCCCCCTCTGGTTGTGTTTATGGCAGGCAAAAATATTCCAGTAGTTTGTGTGACAGACCACATAAATCTGGTTATAAAACTTCTTGCACGAAATCTTTCCTGATCTAAATGGGTTCACAAAATGCAGCTGGTAGAATTAGCTATTATGCTTGATAAGAAAGTTATTGTTATTTAATCGAAACAAAGTACAGGCAAAAACAGATTTCCCCCATTGCAAAGTATAGGTGCTTTTGCATGCCCAGTTGCTCTCTTACACCAACAGGGGGCGCCATAAAAATAAACAAAGTCCCATCATCTATCGGTTATTTCACCAAGATGAAATTATTTAATGTGGCGCGCTTTAACGTCGTGCCGTGACACGGTTTAGTGGCGAAGTTCACGTACGTGTGTTTTTTTTTCGATGAATAAAATCTATATCTAGATTTTCTCAGTGCAGCCGATAGAGCCACCAAATAGGGAAAACGAATATGGGAATGGATTTATGATTGTGCAAACGAACCTATTCACGCCACTTGAACTTCTACATGTTTTTTTAGCCCCATTTGGTTTTGAAAAAATGTTGGGACAACACAAGTTATTTGAAATAATGCATCTCTAAACATATTTAATAAAGTTTTACGCCTTGAAGCTGCACTAATCCATTTAGATATTTAAGCTATGCTTGGCTATTAGGACTTGCAGAAAGATCAGAATCAAAAGAGTATAACGAATTGAACTTTGTCAACAATTAAAGGGTAATTTCGTGATACAACACAACCTCGTCCACCGACTTACCAAAAAAAGTTGAATGTTTTATAACATCTGACCCGTTAGCCTACGCTTAATAAGCATGTGTACCCAATCTTACTGCAAATTCGGGTGTATCTGTAAGAAAAACGACATTTTATTTTCTGCCAGAAATCCAGCACCAGTGGTATATGATGGGACACATGCAAAACAAGCAAATTGCTCATAACACAACCCACAACATGTTGGTGAAAAAGCTTTCTCAATGATATCTGTTGAACAATGAACAAACAGAAGGGTGCAGGGAATCCCGAAGTACCTTAAGATTCTATAGGGAACGAAAACAAAAAAAAGCAAAATGGTAACAGGCATACGCTTAATTAAGTTTATTATACCTGCTGCTTAACTTTGACCGCTTTGACTGGTATGAAAAGGACGTATCCAACTCTACCTAAAACTGATTGTAACGGGGTTGGATAGAGTGATAAGTACACTTAAGGTCAACATGTTCAACTTCCACGTGCAACGTACCTCTAAGAATATTTGGAACTCAATAGTGAAATATGTAGATCGATCACTTTAACTACTGGTGGTGATCAATGTGAATTGATATAAATAGGTAAGTAACAACTGTTTGTTTTTACCAGCATTTGGTGTATATGCAATACGGTTCTGATTATTGATTCCACTATTTTACACCAAATTAGTTCTTAATTCTACGTATGGTCATGGTATACTTTACTGCATGGGGTACCTAGAGTTATTTCTTTTAAGTAAAAGGTAATATCAAACGTGCTTGGCCTTTTATAGAACATGCATGCAATCCCGGTTTGACCCTTAAAAGCTACAGTGATCCGCTTTTATCCAAACTTTAAAATGCACTGTGTCCCTCAAAGTGCTAGTGTTGCATCATATCAACAAATAAATGACCCAGCACTTTGAACAAATCCCATTGATACTATTAGTTATCCCTGTTGTTCTCACGCATTACGGGAAAAATAATCTTTGATTTGTTCCAATATCACATGAGGACGATATTTGTTTCGTATTGCGTGAGAAAAACAGGGGTTAACGGAATTTATATTAGTAGACATAAATATTTGAAGTAGAAAGCCTAAGTAGATTAAATTTTAAAAAAAAAACTGTTAAAATCTGAATTAGCACAGCCACAGCATCGATCAGACAGAGGGACGGCAGGCTTAGTACTAGTAAGATAGGCCTTCTCTATGGGGGCCTACAAAGTACAAATAAACAAGTTGGACGAAACTGCAAAGCAACCTAAAATCAGCACCAGCGTCCTGTTATGTACAGTTTAGCTGCCATTTCCAATGCTCAAAAATCCAAAAAACCTAGACCAAGACACAGTCTACACTTTGATGCAGTGAACTGAGTTGAATTCTGCAAGCACAATGCAGTGGCCTGTTGTAGGCTACAGGAAAAGCTCTAACTTACCTCTTGAACGACATCACACAGTTGTTTGAGAGTCTCATTTTTTTTTTATTATGGACAAACCAGGAGAAAACAAAAAGTATCGACGGCGACACAGTTTTCCCAAACTGATTTGGAGTATGTAGTCCATTAACTCATCTGTGTAAATTTTACGAAACTTAATTGCGGGCCACATATGATTTGTTAAAATCTAGTTTTACACGTCTTTTCTATGGAAAATGGGGCATATAGAGGGCGTTATAACATTAAAATCATGACCTTTGTAGCGCCTATATGTGCCCGATTTACGCAATGGATTTGTCTGATTTTTGCTAGATAATAGTCTTGCATGTCCCTAGTTATATAAGTTGTCAAGATTGTGTCGCCAACTACTTAAAAATTTGTTCTAAAATAAAGGAGCAACAAATTGACGGGGTCAAAGGCTGTGATCACATGAGGCACTGTTCTCCAAACTCACAGGGGAACTTCAAAAATGTTTTTGTATATCAAAAAACATAGGGAAATGTATCAAGTAGAAATATGTATTTGGGATTGCCAGCAGCAGCCACACATGTGTTGATTAAATGGCCATATTGGATTGTGCTCTTCGGGGGGGGGGGGGGGGTTGGACCAAAACAGTCTCTTCCACCAGATGCGCAAGATCATTACATCTGTCAATTTGAATTCATGTATAGTAGGAGACTAGTTACTTACCCCACAATACGGGCTCATATTCAGTGAGTAATGAAAAAATTACTCTGGTACTACTATTAGTTATCCCCTGTTGTTCACGTGGTATGGGAAAAAATCTATGGTTGTTCAAATATCAAATGAGGCGATAGCCGAATTGATATTGGAACAAACATAGATATTTCCGTATGCGTGAGAAACAAACAGGGTATAACGAATGATCATTTAGTAGACATGAGTTATTTTAAGTAGAAAACCTAAAGTAGATTGCTACCAGTTACGTAACTCTGGATTAGCAAGCCACAGAAATGATCAGAAAAAGTGAGAGTAGGCTATCCTCTGTTTGATCTCAGTGAGGGTGACGTCACTGCGCGAGTTAGGTTTATCGCCTAGAAACACGCGCGCCGACCTTTCAATTGCAGCACTACGCACGCGAATAAAGGCGGCCATCGAACGAAAAAGCGAATGAATGAAGAGTCACGTCATTACGTACCCCAAATCGAGACCGAACAAGTAAGGCTGTCTCTATGGAGGCCAACAAAGTACAAATCAACAAGGGACTAAATTGCAAGCAACATAAAAACTCAGTCATGTAGTCTGCTAGTACAGTTTAGCTGCATCCCAATGCCCAACAAGGCAGTCCTAGACAAGATGTCATGGCCACAGTAGTCTATACTTTATTATGCAGTGCATGAATTGAATTCTGCAGCCAGGGCAGGGTGCCACTGTAGTGATAGAGGAAAGGCCCACATACCTCTTTAAAGGGACATCACATTGGTCACTAGTCCTCCAAAACACACGGGGAACTTTAAAATGTTGTTTTGTACTGAAGACATAGGGAAACTGTATAAGTAGAAATATTATTTGGGATGAGGACGGCAGGATCTAGGATGGGCGGAGGGGGGCGCGCGCTCCCCCCGTAATTCTGCAAAATCTTGCAAAATCAGCCCATTGGACACTTTCAGCCTTTCAGCCCCCCGGTATGTTGACGTTCCGTTCAAATCCTGGGATCCGGCCCCTGGATGCCAGCAGCAGTAACACCAATGTTTGCAACAAAAAAGGCCATATTGGATTGTGCTCTAAGAGTGGGATGGATAAAAAAAAGTATTTCCAAGCTGCACAGATCATTACATATATAGATTTAATTATGCAAAGTAGGAACTTGTACTTGGTGTAAGCAGTACGCAATACGGGACTCATATCCAGTGAGTAATGAAAATGACTCGTGTAATACGGGAAAATATATGGGAGATATTAACCAATCAAGCATTCACCATCATGTATAACTAAATGATAGCGGAAAATATTAATTGGGGCATTAACCAATCAGCATTCCCCATTCCTGTCTACTAAATGATAAATCGCAATAATGCTTATACGGTACTGTACTAAACAACACACCAGTACTTAGGGATAAAAAGTGTTAAGAAGTTAAACGTACCACAAAACATTTAAGATCATGATAAAAAAGCCTTAAGTACTGCACTTTGTGGGGCTAAAAATGAGTGTAAAAGGCCAGGGCTTTTATATGTTAATAAGAATAGGATTGTGTGGGATCACATGACCTGGTTGGAGATGAAATTTTCCCCAAAAACGGTGCATTGTGGGATGGACTCACCTTCAGAATATACATTCCTCGTCAAACGGACATTAAACTATTAAAAACATAAAGCCTTAAACCCAACCCTTCCCTAATCCTAAAGCCACCCATCACTGCGTGCAAGGGAAAATCCCTGCCGACCGAAGTGGTAGCCTCATGATTGTAAAAATAGGCCTGTTATAAATCAGTGGTTACTCAAGATACCTTAAAATAATTGGTGGGGTCCCACGCAAGAATATACTCTTAGGACAAAATACCCACATACCAGTAATACAAAGCATTCCACCTGTATGTTGTATAAAACAGGTGGCTTGTATGTTTTGGTATTTGCACTACAGGGCAGTGTTTTCCCACAGCGTGACGTTGCATTAAAAGGGTTCAAAGGGAAAAAGTCAAAGAGGCAAAGCCAGGTCAAAGATTAAATAGGCAATTAACAGTTAGGTAAGCAAGGGTGGGTTTTCTCACTATAAACGGATTACAGATGGAATTTTTATTTATTTTATTGGCAATTCTGACTTTTGAATGCACTTCTTTTCCTACAAAGACTATTAAAATCGGCCGTATCGTTAAGGAGATTTTGTGGAGATCTGTAACCATTATAATATTACATACATGTAAGTATGCACTGGACAAGAAACAATTTAAGTTGGACATTTTTTTTAATCAATACACTAACCATTCAATCAAAAAAGTATTATCTTTCGAAAAAGAATCAGTGACAAATAATTATTTCAATCATTATATTCGAACTACATATGGACATTTTTATATCAATACGCCCTATACCATTCAATCAAAAGTATTATCTTTAGAAAAAGAAATCAGTGACAAAATAATTTATTTCAATCAAATATTCGAACTACATCTTTCTCACATTAATAGAGACAGGTCTACACATCAACACAGTGAAAGATTCATTAGAGGGTTAGTGCACTGGTAGCTCCACGTGTTCAACTTCCTTACTCCGTTTTTTTTAAATGCCGAGCGCCTGACTAAAATATTTGGTACTATTTTTCAGTCTTTGGTATGATCCAGCCGGAATTCGAACCCGCGGATTCCCGAACGTGGGGCGGACGCTCTAAACCACGTGGCAAACACGTCGGTCTCTTCCATTTTATAGCCCTTACATATTTTGGTCAATCTTGTAGGAATTAAACTTCAAGACACGCGTGGGTGCCTTGGTACCTCCTTATACACCAACAGGCGTACCCATGTCAAAAATTAGAATGAAGAAATACATTTACTATAAGTCTTATTTTTATTTTCCATACATATGACATTGTGATGTCACGAAACCATACAGCAATTGAGGACAAAATTACATCTTTATTTTGAATCCACAGACTGATACATCACACGTACAAGGAATGCCCAGGGGTCCACTTGTATTCTAAGATGGATATGATGCGTAAACATGGACTTACAAAACGTACCCTAAACAAGTATTTCCACCGACTAAAACACACACCCTAAACGAGTATTTTTGACTGCTTTTGTTACCATTAACAAGTTTTTGTCAGTTTTTGCTACTCTAAACAAGACTAGTAAGCAATGCGTTGTGTCGTTAATAATATTATTATTATTATTATTATTATTAAGCAATGCGTTGTGTCGTTAATATACCCTTTATTATCTTGCTTTGCTTTACATCCAATTTATCATGTTTATAATATTTTCGCTGATTGGATCTTTGCGTAATATGAATATTACATACCGTAAACACGTACATCACGATTTCAGGCTTATAAGAAAAACATACTCTTTTCGCCACATTTTGCTGTTTTTGACACCCTAATTAATGTACGCGCGTACATCGCCTGTTGGAAAAAGGACCCTTTTACGCGTTTTCTTGTTCACGCATTATATCCACCTTTGATTACAAGTGCCCCCCCCCCGGAAGAAATGACCGAATTCCAAAACTCCGTACAACTCAAAGGCAGTTCATTCATTCGCAAATAAGTTCATGCAATCTGGTGTACAAGCTTCAGAACCATTGGTGCTCAGAGTCTATAGTTATGCCAACATTACCATTAAAAAGAGGCAAATGGGCCTAAAATGAGATTTGTAGCTTGTATCTCTCTTGATTCCTGATGATTTGTGATTTATATTTTCCGTTGCATGCAGGACTCTAGAAAATCAAAGAATACCTCACCAGAATCTTTACCAGAATTCAGACATGGGGGAAGTGTCGTGGTATAACAGATTACGACATACATTTGTTGCTGTGATTACAATCCTGATTATACTGTTGTTACTAATTTTCTACAGTGGTCATCAAAACGTAGTGCGAGGTAATCTAAAATGATAAAACTAAGAACGATTATGTAAAATATGTCTGTGATGCGACTGATATTTCATCAATGTCAACCGGTTAGTGCAGATTTGCAACGGATTGCTCCAAATCTGAATGTACGTGAAAAAATATTCTCGTACTAATGATCGAGATTCAAATAGAAGCCCGACTCAATATTATGGGGGACTACTCCAGATAGTAGTTTTCTAGTGCATTACGTCTTTTTCGCACTTATATCTAAGCTTGTATATTCCGCTTGTATTTCAACAGACAGGAATACCTCCTACGGCAAATCATGTGACATACAAAGCGCTTGAACTTGTATTAAGGGCCAAGAAAAAGTTATTTTCCATTTTCAGAAATAGATGGAATATGAGAAATAGTAAAATGGGATATGAGAAATAGCAAAACATGTAAAATGGGATATTAGAAATAGAGCCTGGCGGTCGGTTCATTATAAGCCCTTTTTAGGTGTCAAAGGTGGGCTAAAATAAAAAAAAAACCGCAAATTTGCTTTGTCATCTAACTAATCAAAATATGAGCTTTGCCGAATGTTTCTGAGACCAACTTTTTTCCAAAGTTGTAAAGACCGGGTAAACATAGTCAAGGGCGACCTAAATGAAGACCAGAGAATGGGCGTAATAAATTTGCGTGCTAATGTGATTTTCTTGCTGAAAGTAATAGGCCAAAGTGTTTGGGGTAAAAATCCGTCTGGTGTTACCTTGGCATTCCTGTGCAATTTGGGTTATTGAGGTCACAGGTCATATAAGGGATTAAATTTCCAAAGTGCATCAATAAAGTTATGAAATATGACAAATTCTTCATCAGGCCTATAGGAGTAAAAAGGGCAACGGTGACGTGCTGTACAAAATGTTGCAAATGAGAAATATATTAAGGATGTGTAGGTCAAGTAGGTCAAGGATAAAAAACTTTGGTACAGGGAGCAAAATTTAAAAGCTATGCGTAATTGGAGGAAGTCGCATGTTATATGTGGTACCCAAGGATTGTGAAAGGTACCGTTTGCTCTATCTTGGATGTCATCTTGAAGAATTTGAAGTATAAATATGGCTGAAACTTAAACAACCCTATTGTTTATTTGGCCTTGAACCGTGTTTACGTCATAGCATTAAAATATGTGTTCTGTAGATATGTGACTATTTTGACATACACCTTGCTAATTAGATGTACCAAGGATACATGACCACGCTCTATGCACAATGGAGGCAAACGCGTAACTTGGGCGTAAGCGTATAAGCGTAGGCGTATTGAATCTTCGAATTGAATCTCTCTCGAATACTCTAATCGCGATAAGAGTAAATTACCATTAATCTGCATATTATTGCAGTATTGATATATTTTTTCAGACTTTTCGTTCAATGAAAGAAATCAAGGAAGACGTCTACAACCCTTCTTCATGAACATGACCGTATAAATACGAAAGCGCCAGCTGTGTTTTCTTCATCAAGGAAGGTAGGTATTTTGTTTTTTGATTTATTCGGACAAGGTCCTGGATAACCCAAGTAAGCTTCTACAGGAAGCTTATTTCGATTGGGCTCCATTTAATGGGACGGAATTGGGACAACCAGAGGTAATCACCCCTCTCTTGGTAGACGTTTCATATAGAAGCCCCATTGATGCAAATGAGGTATTGCCATTCATTCCGTGAAGCACTACTGCACAACGTCATACAGTGCATGATGGAATCAATTGTAATACCTCATTTGCATCAATGGTACTTCTATATGAAACGTCTACCCATCTCTTTCCGAAACTTACTGTGATGCGCATGCACAGGTGTGATTTTTTTTCAAAAAAATACGTTTTCAGAAAAAAAGTGGTACTTTGCAGTATTCAAAGGTCCAAGTCAACAAAATATCAATTTACACACAAATCCCATTTCCCTTCTTCTTATTCATTGCAGTCTGAAGTAAATAAGGTTAAAACATTAATGCATTGGCTAACAAATAAACAAGACAAACAAACAAACAAACAAACAATGAGATGTAAGCTTTACATTCATCACTATCAAGTATCAAGTCATTTTTTTCATACTGCACCTTTTTCATGAAAGAAAAACGTAATGTTTGAAATGTGTTGTAACGTTTATTTCTTATTCGCGGTTTGTTACCGCAAATTTTTCATAAGCCAACTAATCTATCAAATTGATGGAAGCGCCTGTGTCATTTAAAAGTAGAAACACTTGGGTTGATCCATTTTGCATTGTACTACTTTTCCCCATGATTCTCTCTGGTAGCTCTCAACGGAGGCTTTTCCAAATTAGCTTGCTTTTCGTCACTGGGACTGTCAGAGACTATACCATCGGAAACGGAGTTCTTACAAGTCTTGAATGTGTTAGATAAAATAGGGAATTAATTGCTTAACCACAGCAAGCTTGTATCTGATATGAAGCTCTCGTTTTAGTGTAGATCTTCTATGTAGAATTAAGCATTTGAGTAAACATAATAAAAAACTACAATAAACTGTAAACGTGACGTCACACCAAAAACCTATGTGTTCGCCATTTCTCTTTTAGTTTGAGTAAAGTTTGGTCTGTGTTCCCTGATCACCAGGCCTTTGTTCATATCCGGGTACTGTCCCAGCCTTACATTTAACAACGATCCCCTGTTACCTCTCGTTGAGCTTTTTCCGCATGTAATTCAGTCTCTGAGCTCTACCTCTTAAATGAAAATAAGCTTAATTGTTTTGTCATTCAGGGTGAGACTCAATAGTCAATGTTTCCTCCAAAGTGGAAATGTGATGTAATAATGTAACAAAGAAAGTTGTTGCCATTGTTTTTAGATTTATTATCGGTCGCGTAGCGACAGTATATTACTTTTACTCGGGCCATTTTGGGGCTGTTTTTTGTTCGCGGATCTCCGTAAATGTCGGACAATCTCGGCCGGTGAAAATGGTACGTGCAAATTACTGTCATGCTGGTGTTTGACCCCCTAGAAATTGTCGGTGCAATTCTTTAGCTTAAAGTTTTTTAGGTAAAAAACGGTGTTTTTTGTAAAATTTGTTTTTATTTAAATGGAAAGTTTGGGTTTGTTTACTGGATTTTGAAGTATGTACGAGATCAGCTATCACTGCTTTAAAGATGTATCGGAAAATTGCGCTTTCTAGAGAGCGGATTTTGTTTAAAATCACGTAAATGTGTAGTGAAAATAAATATTGCTGCCAAAAAAGGAAATTAGTGATGGTTGATTCCCCTCGGGCGATTTGTAACGTAGGGTAGTTGGGTAAGTTCCCTTGTGGTAATAGCGGACAGTCCAAGGTTGCTCTGACTAGACACTCCATTGGTAGCTATTGGTTGTGGTCGT
>JAMKCH010012974.1:0-46597 GCA_023653785.1 Ophioderma brevispina
GTCGCAATCCCTAGTCATTTCCAAACCATCAGGTCTTCATTTATTAGTGCATGTGAATTTGTAGCTTTTATACAGAAAATATAGGCATAAGAAAGATATGTGCCGATTTCTCGATTTGTTTTTAAGAGTGTGCTAATACATTCCTAGATACAGGAAATGCTAAATTCGTGGGGAACAGTCCGAAGGGCTGGATGCATACAATACATATACACTTACAATACATATAGGGATCCAAAAATTCAAATTCGTCAAGTGCCAGAGCATTTTCTGATTTATATACCTGTGAGACGTTCCCTTGGCAACTAGCAAAATTATGATGTTGGCGAACTCGACAATTGATGGAAACTAACGCATAATACTGAGCTTTTTTTCATTCTTGGACCATGTTAATTTTATTATTAACTGGAGATTCTCCAAGCTTCACTTACAAAAAAAATCAACATCAATATTTTTGCTAATTATTGTTCATTCTCCGATAAACTATTGTGCACTGTATGGCTATACAATTATATGTTGATTGTAAAAACTAGTCATTTTCCATATCATTTGGGCCAAAAATCCCCATGTAAATCCATATTTCTACTTTTATGTAAAATTTAATTTTTTCATTTTATACCTGATGCCACTTTTTGCCAACTGTGACTTGACGTCATTGGTGACGCCTTATTAGGTTATGTTGGAATCAGTAGAAAACGGTGGACCAATACTATCAACGGGTAATACCCCACATCGAATCATCTATTGCTTTATACTATGATTCCGGGTGTTTAACACCCCAACCCTTAGTAAACCGTGTTACCAAAATAGACTTGTACACTATTGCGAAAGTTTGATTTCCCTTTGATGTTAACTTTAATTGATATTCTGCAAACAAATAATACTATAATATACATCCTTTAAAAAACTCGCCTTTCAGGAACAAATTAGATATTTCCCTTTGGGAAGGTGTTTTGTAAAAGCGTTAAGTGCCCTCTAAATTGTTTAGATTAGGTTAGATTTTATGAGTATATTCATATCGTTTCCAGTTTGGTATATATTTAAGCGTGGTACATTACTTTAAAAGATAGAAACTATATATGTTATGAGAAATTTAAGAACACGAGAAAATAGACCTGCACTTTTATCCTCCAAAATCTTTTGAGTTTTGTTACACATCCATTAATTTTAAATATTTTTCTGAGCTAATATTTTGACCAGTTCTCGTCAATGATTTATTAGTGTGTTACAACTGCATACTATTTATTAATTTTTATATAACATGCACCACTTAAAATAAGCCATTTACCTTTTTATTCATATAATTACCGCCTTCATGAGTAACTCAAACGTTCAAACGCCATTTTCTCATAACTCAGCATTTATCTGATAGTGCTGCAGCACCAACCTTTTAGGAGAGTGCTCCGGGGCCGGAATATAACATTTGTCATCATAGCTAAAATTGACCGAGTGATGTTGAGTTCGTGAACACGGTGATACAAATTAAAATGGTGGCAATTTGCATACGACGCCATTTTTCGCAAATTCGCCAGCTTAAAAGCCAAAAATCACCTAAGACGACAATTTTGGTGTAAAAAGTTTTTTCTGAGTCAAAGGATTTCACAAAACTATTTAAAAACTGTCATGTCCATAGAAATACCTCCTGCTATACAGCACCTAGGAGACTATTTGTGCAAGTGTATATTTTTATATGGTCATAGTATTTCAACACATGTATTCTCAAAACTGTCATATGAGTCGTGAGTCATGTCCTTCGGATCTACCAATGTGACAACCACAATGTGAACCCCTGATACTCTATATTTTTCACCCAAAACATATATCTGGAATTGCATGGTATTTTGATATTTATGCCTGTATTATTTTACCTCGAAACCATTATTCGTTTGTTTCACATATGCAAGAGTAAAATGGCCCCGAATTTCGAACAATAATGGTCATGGTCACGTCACACCTATTGGTAGTCTATGTTTGGGGTTTTCGTTCATAGGGGCATAACGCGCAGTTAGGAAGCTCTAAGGAGGAGTTACCGACGATTCTGGTTGGTTATTATCAACCATGTCGGGCGTTAATATAGTTTACCGTCTGCCGCCATTAGCCGGACATTGCAGTAAGTTAACACTCTAGGGTACTTATATTTAAAAGATTAGGGCTTACTTGGAAAAAAGTGGACAAATGCAAAAAAAAATCACCTTATATTCATCTGACAGTTTAGGAAATAGCTTTTATTGAAATCCTGGCCAGAAGAAAATAATCATTTTTTGACACCAAAATCACCTTCTAGGTTAGATCAAAGAAATGCACGGTTTCTTTGACGGAGATTGTCGGCCATCGGAAAAATAGCGTTGTTGTATATAAATTTCCAGACTAAGACAATTTGGCAAGTGTATATTGAACTCTGACACAGCCACACATTCCGACACTAAAGACACTAGTAGTGGCTATAAATTTAAAATGGCGGACATTTTGCAAAATGCTGGTGATCAAATTGAATCACTTTTATTTTTGTTCATCACGTGTTTCATGAACTTACACCCAACCCAATGATCAATTTTTTTTAGCTATGATGCCAAAGGTTATTATTCCGGCCCTGGTTGGTTTAGAAATCTAAGGCCATTTTCACTTGATGCTTGCCGTGCTACTTCTTGCGACAAGTCTTCAAAGTACATGGTAAAGTTCAATTCAAGGTCAAAACATAAATTGCACACGCATATTTTCGTTGGTTTAGCCTTTTAGAAAAATTTGGCTCATTAATATAAGAGAAACATAAATACGTTGACATTGCTGTGATAAATAAATTTAAAAAAAGTTACTCCAGTGCGATTTAAGTGGCAAAACAATATTTAATTACGCACCAAAATGCTTAATTAGCTAATTAGCATAATAACGCCATTGCTGGTGGATTGTGTTTTCCACCAAATTTATGCGCAACAATGACTAAAAAAGTTTGAAAGGTAATTAAATAAATTTAAAAAACTAAAAAATCTTAAAAAAAAAAAAAAAGGCGCACAAAAAAAAAATTGGGTCCATGTGGATCGACCCCCCCCCCCTAACACTTTAAGTGCAAATTTAACTGAACATTTCTTATCGAGATGAAACAAACTTCACTTTATTTTACCTATTTCACCTTTGGGAATGAAGTACAAATGCAACATAAAATAATTTTCCTTCAATTGATTTGTTTAAAAAATTGAGAATGTTTCCACTGCTTCTGAACGGGAAATGCAATCTCTACAAACGCTTCAATTTGATTCATTCACCATATGACCCGTTACCTATCAATAAGCGTTTTACTTAATATACCATGTTTATCATTCCACACCAATCAATTATCGTCTATGTAAGAGGAAACACTTTGCTAATATTTCCCTTAATTTCGCATTTTTGATTTGCAGTAGGCTATTGTAACACATTTTCCTCCGACAAAATTCAAGAGTTTTACTTACTTGGAAACTCTCCAGTACATGTCTGTATTATGATTCAATAAAAACAAAACCTCTCAAGGTAACATGATTATTTCAAGACCGTTGCCAATACATAGTATTTGGTTGTGTTGAAAACCACTTACAAAATTTACACTGCGTTTACCTTGAGAAAAGGGTGTATTGAAATTTATATTGCCAAGGGTCCCGAGCTTTACACGAGCAGGGGGGCCACACGCACCCCTGTGCCTGCTTGCATGTCGCCATGACCGCACTATAGTGAATATTTACCGTTACTGGAGGCCAGGGCCACCTCTGATAGGGCTGGATCCATCCATGGTCAGGCCTCTCCCCCGCTAGAGGATTCTATACATGCTCTGAAATTTGCTGCCTTTGGTCCAGACGGCATGAGGGGGATTTTAAAAAAAATAAAAACCGTAAGGGGAAACTTAAATAGAGGGACCATTTTTATGTCGAAGAAAAAGGGGGGAAACTCCAAAACTTTCTCAACTTTCAACCAAAAGTATTATGAACACTCGTTTTTAGTGATCCCCATAGAGGTCCTTATCAAGGTTTTAAAACAGCTTATTTCGGTGGTTTAGATAGGAAGGTTCCTTTTCTAGATGAGAATCATTATCTCCGATAAGATTTCTAGATCCGGTAAGGGCCTGTTATTTGAGTTTCACCAGATCAAAGGCGTGAGATCGATACAAGGCCCTATTTAAAGTAATGAACCTTTATTTCGAGATAAGGCAAAAGGGAAACCAATTGAACTTTATATACACGCCATCCAATCCGGCAGAAGTTGCTATTTGTATAATCAACGAGAATTAACGAAAACAGCTCACCATAGATGACCACTGATTTTCAGGAGACAATTCTTCCCCTGACCGCTTTTAAGTACGGTATGGCTATTTCAATGTTGGGCACTATTATTCAAATCAATATATTATGACGGAGACCGTAGTACACAAGACGATTTTTTTTTTCAAAGCCCAAATGAGTAGTCCTAAGGCTAGAGTACTAAAAGCTGAGTGCTCTTGTGGTTGTGTTCTACCGCTGCAGTGACGGTGCTAACTGAAAGTGCATTTAAGGGGCCATGTGTGTAAATATATCATAGACCGGTACGACCAATCAAGACGGTAAATCATTTGCCGCGTTCTAGGACCCCGTCTTTATTTCATGCCACCTTTTGACGGCCAGTGGGACCTCCCTTAGTATCTAAGAAATTAGAAACATAAACATACACCCCAAGGGTAGTCTCGAAATACCAAAGCAAAAGTTACTTTCCGCCTCATTTCGTTGTGTGCCACGTCAGACTTTTATGGTAAGGCCCAAACCACTTGTTTGAAATATTAAAAACATGGGAGTTTTGTGCGCCTAATTTGGGGATTAAACGTACCGTGTAGAAGGAACCATGTCGGAGCGTAGCGTACTCATAGTCCGGGAACACAATGGTGAACAATAGGGCCAATCGATTCAGGACTCTTTACAGCAACATAGTTTCACGCGTTATCCGTTATGTCTATAGGAGCCCCGGACTATGGCTCCCACGGATATATCTGCTTTCACACCGGTGTAGAAGTTGTTTTAGTCCGCGTACGCTAACTTTTAGTCCACCCCGACGGTAAAAAATAAGGCACTCGATTTCAGTTGACTCATTTACGAAACATTAGTTTCAAGCTTCATTCCGTTTTATCCGACTATAAAGACCGGAACTATGGCTCCCGGCGGGACTATATCTGATTTCACCTGATTTTTAACCCTTGTGATACGTTTTGTCTTTCCCAAAGAGACCGGAACTTGAAGCGGAAAGCCCAAGGCAAGGGGGACGATCAAATCTATCAGCGAATCCCTAGAATCATTCACATTTTTTGTTCCAGAATTACCGTACTCCCTTTTTGGGGTAATCGTCAGGTTGCTAGTCAGTTTCCTCCAGGGACGTAAGGGATATGCTTATCCGTATGGTGTGGCTATTTTAATCGGATATGGGTAAAAACATTGCCACAGCACTTCATAATTGAATGATTCACCCCATGTCATTGTACACATATTTCGTAGCTCCATTGACTTTTAGTGAATAGCGACGCCGTTCATATTTTCCTGCTCAACGGTTAAAATAGCTCACCGGAGCACGAGGGGACTATTAGGGCTACTCGTGTTTGAACTCAAGATGGACAAATCAAGATCAAAGTAGGGGACAAAACTTTTTCGCTCTAGTCTCCTATTAGGTTGACACCACCAAATAAATGCCAATATACTCGCCGTCATATTCATTTCTCGCGCGTCAAGACTACGCCCCGCATTCCCCAGACAGAACCCGACCATGGCCATAATTAAAAACTAGACACTCCAGGAGACTATGCCCGTTACGTCCATTGAAGAAGTCATAGGCACAGTCGAGTGTTGTTGTTGACTTTGACCCTTTAATTTTCACACTTTTTCACTTTTCATGAGCCTTACAAGAGGCATAGCTATGAGGTCAATTAAGCTTCTTTTATATTTGACCCTATGCCCATTTTGACTTTTGACACATTATTGTGCACATTAGAAATAGAGCTTTTCCCAGTGTTCTTGTGAACACAATTTGACATAAATATATACTTTGGTGATGAGTTATAGCCGGTTTTGCAAATAATTAGCTCAGTGCATATATTACACGTGACCCCTGGGGCAAATATTCTGTCACATGATCCGTCTCGACATTATCCGCCAACTTTTGCAAAGACATCACTATCCAAGTTTTATCGATTTTGAGCTATAGCATTTTTTGCATATTAATTAGATAATGCCGCCATTTGGAATTTTAAGGAGTTTCCGATATTAATTCTGTGTACAAGAGTATACAATGACAAAGACGATGCTCATGCAGGAATTTCAGCAAGTAGTGACACCTTATCTTTAGAAGAAGTAGGCTTCCAAAGATTTTTTAGTTTGACCCTATGACCCCACCGAGAGGTCAAAGGTAAAATATGTACAAACCTGATGTAGCTCTTGGTCCGTGGTTCTTCTGACCGATTTGGTACATAATCGGCCCAGCCGTTTGGCAGAAGACGGCGAAAAAGGATGGTCGGAAGAAGGAGAAGAGAAGACTAGAACGACCAGGATACTATGCCCGAGTTTCAATTGGACCTTTGACCATTTAACGATGGATCACAGAGCGGGGTCGCTGAGGAATCTTTTTCACTTTCATGATGCCTACAAGATGGCAAAATAGCTGATAGGTCATTAAGCTTTTTTAATTTGACCCCGGGATACCCCATTTTGACCTTGACCCAATTTGTGACCACAAGGAATAGTGCTTTTCCCAGTGGTTCTTGTGAAACACAATTTGACATTATATCTACTATGGTTTTTGAGTTATAGCGTTTTTGCATCTATTAATTAGCTCATTGCATATCTTGCACGTGGACCCCTTGGGGCCAATATTCTGTCATGATTCGTCTCGACATTTCCGCAACTTTTGCACAGACAGTCACGTAATCCAAGTGTTAATCGATTTTGGATAAGCATTTGTGCATATTAATTGATAATGCAGCAATTTTGCAGGTTAATGAGCCCGATATTAATTCTGTGTAAAAGCGTATACACTGGAACCATAGACGAGCTCATGGAACTTCGTATGTAGCGCAACCTAATCTGTAGAAGACGTAGGCTTCCAAAGATTTTAGTTTTTGACTCTAGTGACCATACGAGAGGTCAAAGGTCACACTATGTACAAACTAATGTGCTGGGTCGGTTCGGTTTCTTCTGATGATTTTGGTCAATATGGCCCAGCCGTTTGGCAGAAGAAGGCCAAAAAAAGGATGGTATGGAGAAGAAGAAGAGAAGAATAAATAAACGCACAAGCACAAACTTATGCCCGTAGACCGGGCATAGTAAAAACGAAACAGCATAAGCCAGAATACTATGCCCCGTGTCACGGGCATAGGTAATACTATGCCCGTCATTTACTATGCCCGTTTCACGGGCAATAGTTTCTTGATGTTAATAACGCCATTCTGTCGTCTGATTGATAAAAGCAATATTAGCACCATTTTTTGAAGGGCCCCCAATTTTTTTTTTTTAAATGAGATTTTTACACGGTTGAAGTGGGAACTGATACTAACAGTACATGTGAATGGTTAAGCTCGAAAAGTCTGTGTCTACAAACGAAGGAATTTTGTTATTAGCATAATTATTATCGGGCATCTCCGATAATATTCAACAGCTGCTTGGAAAAGGCCTCCTGCCAATGTGAAAATAGCCGGGAAATCGCGACATGTAAGTGTCTAAGCTCATCCATTAGGTGTTTATTGTTTCAGGCAAATCAAGTTAGAGGGTAATTTTCTCGAGGTGGCACATTTCATAATGTGGACGGACATAAACGTAGTATTTCCAGCTCTGCGTAAGTCCAATCTGAGATCCAAATCTAATTCAAATAGGCTTAATTATGATAAATACCATTTTTGCATTCTAGTTCCGGGCAGGTAGAAGTGCCTAGACAAATCACCAACGGAACTGTGCCCGAACTACAAATTTTGAAAAATTGGGGGGCGTCTTCAAAAAAATGTGCTATTATTGCTTAAAAAGTCACCGGCGACATTAAATAAAAATCGCCCTCTTTCTCAATATGCGCTTGATTGGTCTTAATTTCAGGTGAGGGCTATGTACAGAAAAAGATTTACATCATTGCAAAATATCGATTTTGAAAAATTTAGAGGGCGCACTATTTTTCAAATGTGCCAGTATCGCTTTAAAGATCACTATCAGTGATCCACTCGTAAAGATCACAAATGATTGAAAATTTGCAGAAATCGCTTAAAAGCGAAGGATTCGTAGTGGAAATAAAATTCTATAAGTTAGTTTTTCAAATGATAAAGTTGACCAGAAAGCAAGAAAACAGCTGTTTTCAAGAATTTGAGTTCCATTCAGTACGTGTTAAGTAAGGTCCGTACGGACGTATGAACTAAAATATCTTAGTTTGGCCTCATGAGGGGTGCTTTTGACCACGAATTTTTCGAGCTTCTGGAGCGTGAAGTCAACGATTGAGTTTTGATCCCTCTAAAACTATGGCTTTCTAGTCAAATATTCATATGGGTGGGTGATGAATGAAAAAATAGTGACTGTACTTCGCTAAAGAGACCTGTATGTTACTATACCAAAATAAAATTATTCATTCCGCCTGATATCGTTCGGGACTTTCCGTTTCCCTTTCAGATGAGAGCATAATGATAAGCACCAGCGTGCATGATTTCTTATAATTGCAAATAAGAGAAACAGAATTTTACTCCTTGCTTTTATTCGCTACCCTTTCCTATCATTTTCGCTAGTGCTTTGTGACCCACTTGAAATTATGCTGTCATATCTTGATTCCGTAGTTACACTTGGAAGAACCGTTCTACTGATTTTAGGGAACATAACGAATCTCATTACCCGTTTCCATCTTCAGTTTCATTTATATATCAATAATGATTGCGATTCATAGACTCGCGAATAGACCTGGCTCTTAAAGTGACAAGAGGAGTTTTTTGAGGATAGAATTTCTCTCAAATTCCACGGGATCGATTGTAGAACACTAACAAGAACGTTTCGAGGTTTATTGGACAAATCAAGTACAAAAGAAAAATGGAAAACCTTGTTTTGAACTTGCTCGGACACCGTAATTGTCCCCATAGAAACCGTGCGCTGAGTTCTGGCGTGGACGACACGAAAGTAGTAATCATTTCAACTATTTACATAAAGACGGTGATTAGGCTATTCACTTCAGGTGTGAATCTAATTACATGGAAAAGAATTCAAATATGCAAAAAAAAAAAATCCGAGTTCGAAAAAAATGGGGGCGCCTTCTTTCGTGGAAATCTCCTCATGTCACTTTAACTGATTTTTGACTTGGAATTCACTTCCATGCGTTTTCACCCTATTTTATGATGTTTGCTGCACTTCAATTCAAAATAAATACCTATGCTATCATATCCTTTGCTCGAAGATAGATATCACTAATAATTTCCTGTTCTACTAAATAAAATAAAGTGTAACCCGGGATGTATTTATAATTGTATGAGTAAATTCAATGAGTAATCTTTGAAGTTATTTAGCTCAAATATTTTAATCAGTACAAAACTACTAATAATTTTCTACTGTACTCACAATCACACTACGCTCTTATTTGTAGTACACAATGATGAAAATGCTGGGAACCACTCCAAAATCACGGCTCTAGATTCACGATTCAAATTTTCTAGCTACCCTATCCAGCTACATCTTTTTTTTTGTCAAATTTACCGTTATTACATAAAATCACCCTAGTTAAATAAGCACCGTATCCAAATTTCTTCACTAGGCGTTCACTTCGCTAAGACGCCCGTACAATACAAGAGAAAAAAACAGTAATTCGTTCTCCGCAATATCGCTATCCCCAGAGCCCTTTTCCCCAGAACCCTCTTTCAAATTCAAGGCACACTCGAAGTGGGTCCCCATATCTAGTACTGACTGTTGGAACACTGAGGGCTAATGTACATAAAAACTTTAACAAGCATGCAAACATATCGATTTTGAAAATCTAGAGGGCCCACTATTTTTTCAAATGTGCCATATCTCTTTAAAGACACTATCAGTGATCCACTCGTAAGAGAATCAAATGAGTTGAAATTTGCAGAAATCGCTTAAAAGCGAAGGATTCGTCAGTGGAATTCTCATCAGTTAGTTTTTTTTCCAATGAATAAAGTGACAGAAAAGCAAGACAAACAGCTGTTTTTCAAAAGATTGAATCTCCATTCATTACGGACGTGTTTTAGTAGTGTCCGTACGGACATGTATGACTCAAATTCTTATTTTGTCCTCATGAGGGTGCTTTTTTTGACCACGAATTTTTTTTTTCGAGCTTCTTGAGCTAAGTCAACGATGAGTTTTTGACCCCTCTGAAACTATGGCTTCTAGTCAAATATTTCCTATGGGTGTGTGAAAAAATTAGTACTGTCCTCGCTACGAGACCGTCTGTACTATACCAAAATAAAATTCATTCATTCCCGCCTGATATCGTCTCGGGCACTTTCCGGTTCCCATTTCAGATGCAGAGCATACTTATAAGCACCAGCGGTGATGATTCATATAATTGAAAATAAGAAGCAAACAGAATTTTACTCCTTTGCTTTTATGTCGCTCACCCTTGTCCTATTCCATCCATTTTCGCAGTGCTTTGTGACCACGTGAAAAAAAACTATGCTTTCCTATCTTTTGATTCCGTCGTTAACCATTGAAGAACCCGTTCTCTTGCTTTTAGGAAATAACAATCTTCATACCCGTTCCATCTTCAGTTTCATTTAATATATCACTAATGATTGCGCTTCATAGACTCACGATAGACCCTGCCTTAAAGTGACCAGAGGAGATTTTTTTTGAGGATACGAAATTTCTCATCAAATTCCACTGGATCGCTTTAGAAACACCTACCAGAACGTGTCCGACGGTTTATTGGACAAACCGTACAAAGAAAATGAAAACCTTTGGTTTTGACTTGCCCTGACTACGTAATTTCCCGCATAGAACACCGTGCTGTGAGTTTCCTGTCGTGGACGACGAAAAGTAGTAATCATCACAAACCTTCTTAATACAGAAAGACGGTGTATTCGGGCTTATTCACTTCAGGTGTGATCTAATACATTGGAAAGCATTCCAAATATCAAAAAAAAAAAAAATCCTGTTTCGAAAAATGGGGCGTTCTCTTTCTCCTGGAAATCCTCCTCATGTCACTTAACCTGATTTTCTGTCTGACCTTTGAATTCCCTCCCTGTCCCTGCCGTTTTCACCCTACTTTCATTAATGTTTGCTGCACTTCAACTTCAAATAAATACCTCTTCTAGATATCCTTTGCTACGAAAGATAGATATCACTAATAATTTCCTGTATCTACTAATAAAAAATTCTAACCGGGATGTATATAATTTTTATTGATTAATTCACTGAGTAATCTTTGAAGTTATTTAGCTCAATATTTTAATCAGTACAACAACTAATAATTTTCTTCACATGTACTCAAATCCCCACTACTGCCTTATTTTGTAAGTCCACAAAAAAAGACAATGACCATTCTTCAACCACTCAAAATATCACGCTTCTAAGATTCACGATTCAAATTTTCTACTACCCTATCCAGCTACCACACTTTTTTTTTTTTTTCAAATTTACCGTTTTACATAAAATCACCCTAGTTAAATAAGCACGTATCAAATTTCTTCACTGGAGTTCACTTCGCTAACGACGCCCGGACACATACACTAGAAAAAACAGTAACTTCGTTCTCCTGCATATCGCCTCTCCCCAGGCCCTTTCCCGCACCCCTTTCAACTTCAAGTCAAGCCACACCGAAGGTGGTCCATATAGAGTATGACCTGTTGGAAACTGAGTGATATTGTCGACATCGTCCCTGTACACCTCTTTGCTATCCATTCCTTCATCGATGTCATTAAAATGTCTTGGAATCATTCAAAGATCGATTTTGATAGAATACCTTAGTATATAGGTAGAACCTATAGCCTTTGATTCACTTAGAGACTTGTTCGCGTTCGCTGTCCCCTATTTAATGCCTGCAATCATCATAATGACGCTTGTAAGATACATACGATTCAAATTATGTACATCATTGATTTTCGTGTTTCTTCTCTCCTTGATATAAAGTTTGGCAACTCTTTTCTCGCTAGCCTATCCAGTAAACACTTTTCAATTTACTGATATCACATAAAAATCGCACTTGTTACATAAAGTATTTGTAGATGCTAGTCACTATTTTGCTTGCCCCCCCCCCTTTGGCCGTTGGTAGGAAAACTTTTTAGTGAACTTGTTATCGCCCTTCACGTGGGCTACATATAGATGATAATCATGGCGGCGATGTGACAGGTTCCGAAACAGAAAAATTTAAAAATTTTTCTACCGCGTTTGACGCTTGACCGTTTTGTGAATGTTAGAGTTTCCACAAGCAAGAATAAGAAGATTAATAGCAATAATAGAATCGAGTCAGTGTGGTAATAAATAGTATTTATTAGAAGTAAAAAAAAAAACGTTAAGTACCGATGTAGTATGTGTCATTTGCGCGTTATGAAAACACTTGTCATGAACTTCGCCGATAGACTTCGTAGGGATTTTACTTCATCGTAATAGGCACGATCTCTGATTAAATCTCCTACATGCTAGTAAAAAAATTTGTGAATATTTGAACTAGAACTAGAAAACTATCATCCTTTAAGATCATAGACTCAGAAAGATTAAGTTAAGGCTAATAAAGCCCTGTGTGCTTAGCTGTAGAACTTTTAGAAATTGTGTACACAAGTGCAAAGTTGGGATTTTGGAACACCCCCCCCCCCGCCGGCTATGCGACCGACATGCGGTTTTTAGGGGAATTATAGAGGGCGCTATAACAGCCATTGCTACAGATCGCCGTGCAGAGCCAGACGGTAGGTAACGGACATTCGGCCAACAGCAGTAGCATCAATTTCATGTTATGCAACATTGCTATATTACAATGGGCCCCTGCATTTTTAAATGGCTGTGAATAGAAATCTTCCTACAGTATTATCATACCAAGACAAATTATATAAGATTAACACGTCAGCCATTGCAACAGCTCAGATGAAATGCAAAATCCAAGAACCTGAGGAAAAATGCTATAATAAAGGCCATGGTATTTTGGGGAATGAGACAATTCCAAAAACTCTTGCTGAATAGCCTCCTCGGACTGAAAATCTCGTGGAATATCACAGGGATAACAGTGAAGATCCCCGTATTAGGACAGTCATGGGACAAGGGTCCTGAGTGACGAGGGTAGGACTTAGATAGCGTGTCACGACAAGGGTCAGATATAGCAGTCAGAGCAATAAACCATATGAATCGAACTTCATCATATGTATTATTCATCTTTAAAAGGCCACGAGCCATCACCAACGAATCCATTTAAGGGCAACGATTGCAGTGTTCAAAGAAACAACTGAGATCGAAATGAAGAAACATGAACTCCAAAGGAAATTGGAAGAGGAAAGCATCTACGTTGCGAAGGAAAATAATAGCAACCAATAGACAGTTAGCATGTGTGGCTACCTTGACCAAGGGATATAACTTGAACATCAGGATAAAGCAGATACCAACCAAATAAATCAAACAACATGGCCACCACCACCAACCACCACATTCACACAGTCACCGGTCACACAGCCCGATGTACAGCCATTTTCATCATGGCAATGATTGTTTAGTGACCGACGATCTGACAAACATGTTAGTAGATCACCAATAAGTCGACTTGCTCGTAAAACTTCAACCCTTTAATATGGGGATCAGTTGGAGTTTTGCAGTTTCATGCAAGCGTTTCATCATGGCGTGGAACGGAAGCGCACAGTGACTGACAGAATAATCTATTTGGAAAAACTCACAACCGGTGAACCAAACAATCTTGTAAGAAGCCTATTGCATAGAAAGGAGGATATAAAGAGCCAAAAGCATTGTTGGTGAAAAATTATGGTAAACAAATACATTATAGCTAATGCATTCCAGAAGAAGGCCGAAAGTGCCGGATTCAAGATTGGATGACGTGAAGTGTTCGGAATAGTGCGCCTTGCATTTTCCTGATAGGATCTTTCCTCCATACGATGCAATATCTGATTCTGAGGAAAGTTTACATCTCAATTTGCATCAAAAGTCTTGCTAGTTAACTTGCATTAGTTTTCTTCGCAATAAGTGGGGGTCCAATGGGGCTAAGCTGGAAGACAGCTACTGGAAAACGGCAATCTTGTGAGGATTTTATTGACTTTTATTAGAGACAAACACGTTGTCCCGTGTCCAAACCCCTTGTATGGCACTAGAGAGTGACAAGTCAAAACAGAACGAAGCAACCAACCACCAACAATCAAAGCGAACTGCATTTGCTACAATCTACGAAGCCACAACATCAATAGTCGGGAGCAGCAGATCACACAGTAATCAATCGTCTGCATCCGGTGTCTACTGTGACAACAAGCATCCAGTGATAGAATGCAGAAATTTGCAAGCTTAGACAGAAAAGCCAAGTCAAACTTTTGTTTTTCAAAGTGACTGTGTTTTGGATGTTTGAGAGGTGGACATAGAAAGTCTGCTTGTCCAAATACCGAGTTGGCTAGTTGTCGCAAGTGTAGGAAAATTACACCCACAGTTTTGCAGATTCAGACGAAAGCTCTAAATGACCAGACTAATTGATTGGCTCCAAGAAAAACCCATCAGTAAATTCACAAGTCATGAGGAAGAAAACAAAGTAACCTCCGGTCACGTAGGAGTACAAGGAATTGTCAACCCCCTGATGACAGTTGGTTTCCCGGTTTGGTGAAACACCAAGTAGTGATGAAAGCATCGCTACGTATGCCTTTCTGGATAACGGATGTGGCGCCGTTTTTGTTGATTCAAGACTTGCAATGCCATGACATCAAGAGAGAAAGAGGACAATTATAGTAGGAACACTCAATTCAGAAAAGTAATAGACACAGAAGTAACTTTGGATAGTTGCAGATCATAGCCGCTAAGTGGTGAGGAGTACCATTGACTACCGCAGATGAATGTAAAGGCTAGCATGCAGTTCTACTCAAGAAATGCTAACTCAAGAAGATTTGAGTAATGGGAACATTTACAAATGTTCATTACCAGAGTGGCCAGGATCACACTGTAAATACCCATGCCACAGAAGAAATTGGAGACATACGCAGTATTTACACTACTTGGATGGACCGTTTGGGTATTACCCGGCAAGTTAAAACAAAGACCAAGTCAGTGTTCACTATCTGTCCACACATGCTGAATAACTGATGGTTTAGAAAACCTTGATCAGCACTTCAGAACCTATGTTACCTTGACTTCAACGAAGGCTGAGTGATGATCAGAATTATTCTAGAGAAATATGCAATCTTAGAAATTGCTGCCACTAACATTAAGTTAGAAGATGGGCACTATGAGATGGCCTTTTGCCCTTAGAAATGCATAGGGGAAATGCCAGATAATCTCCTACAGCACAACAGAAGAATGACCACTTAAAAAGTATAGCGTTAAAAAGAATCCGATTTCCTCAAGCTGAAGACACAGAGGCCACGGAAGAAAGGTCATACATAGGTTTGCAGAAAAATCCCCAAGGAAGAATTGAACGCATGCAGATTGGAGGAAATGGTACATCCCGTACCACATGTTTCAACATCCAGAGAAACAGAAAATGAGGGTATTTACGACTGCGCAGCGTACCTATCATGGATTGTCTGTGAATAAAGAGCTTCTACAGGGGCCGTATTTTGACCATGCATCGCCTATCGCGTACGGTTACGATTTAGAGGCCTTCGTGGGTCAGTGGCTATTGCAGTTTATGGCGACATAGAAACTGTTCTACCACTTGAGATTGAAGAGGTAAGATAGGATTTTCTCCGCTTTCTGTGGTGGGAAAATGGGAATATTGAGAGACCTCTTACGGAGTATCGGATGAGTAGTGCATGTTTTTTCGGAGTCAGCTTCGTCCAGTCACCTGCGTGTCGCTAATCAACGTCTTCAGCAGACTGCTAGAGATAATGCCCACCAATTCAGTCAAAGCGCAATCCACACCATAATAACACTTCTATGTGGACGACTGCTTAAAGGCAGTGGAATCATGATTGAAGCCATGACCTTTGCTCAAGAATTACGCCAAATGTTTGAGAAGGGCGGATTTCGACTCACAATGGGTAGTAATCACAAACCGTTTGGTTCATTACCATCCATCACATGATCTAGTTGAAACACAAATAACCTAGACTTAGATAAGGTCTGTCACTACAAAAGGCCCCTGGGAATGTTTGTGGTTAGTGGACGATGATAGATTTGGATGAAATAGATTAAAAAATCGACAAACTATGACACGGAGGGGTATGCTGTCCGACTCTTTTTGTTCAGTGTACGATCCTCTGGGTTCCTTCAACAGAAGCCACACTACAAGAATTAACTGTAGAACGAAGTAGATGGGATAAACCTGTTGTTGATGCCATCAGCAAGAAATGGGGCTTCGTTGGGCAAGACAATCCCAACGATAGACAATCATGTAGAGAATGCTGTACGCCAGAAGGATTTTCAGATTTACAGTCCACAGAGATCCATCACTTAGCTGATGCAAGCGATGTTGGATATGGAACCGCAATACCTACTGTTTATACGTCTCGTAGTGCGTCAAAGGGTCAGAAATACCTTCCAAACACAAATAAATTAGCCTTGTGCACAAGTGATCTAAATTTTCATACAATATAAACAGATTTTAAAATGATTTGTAATTGGTTCAAGAATTTGTATGTCCAAAACAACATACAGTAAAATTAACCCTATTTTAAGATTTCATGTATACTTAATTGAAACAAGAAGGTCCATTAATCTCCACAAGAAGCGTTGCGTTCAACGATGATATATCCTCACCAGGCGAGACTACCAAATAACAGCAGCAAGTCACGCTTATAAAAATCCTCAGGCAATATCCATTGGAATCTTCTCATTCCTGACGATAATACTTTTGTCCATCAGTTCAAGACGACAAGGTTACATTAAGTCCCTCGACGACAATATTCCACAGTAAATCAGTCCAAGATAATGCAGCACCACGAATTTCTATCTGTCCACAATTTGGAATCCTATTTTGATTCCCAGCACTTTCGCTCAAAACGACAGTAGAATAACTACGCACTCTGCTCACATGGAATTACAAATATAATACATCCTGGCACTGTGTGAAGCATCTACCATTACTGTAGATAAACTAGCTATAACCATACTGTCTAGCTGATTGCAACTGCTGACTCATCCTTCATCACCAGTAATATTTAACCTCTCAAAGCCAAACTCCCCTTTCTAACAAATCTTACAATCATCATCATGCATAAACATACCTGAATCACATTACTTCCATAATTACTTTGTAGGGAAATTCCCTGATCTACAATGTATGATCTCAAAGCATAAACACGTTCAGTTTTTCTAAGTTTTAACATTCTTGGGGAATTCCCCCCACTTCCCCTATTGTTGCAATCTAAACATGTGCAACTTAAGCAAAACAAACTAGGGTATTCCCCTTTCCTCTCTTTTTACCGTAAACAAAGTACTTTTCCCGTGAGAAATCTTTTGTCAAATAAAATTGCGAAAATAATATTTTTCAAAATCAAAATGTAGGGCCATATAACACTACCTACGACTAGTCAACTGTAATGGAACCATAGAATGCAACCTAATCATGACAGTCAGGTTGGCTCCGATCAAACTGTATCAATCCCCCGAATGGAACTCAAACTGCTAGCGACCTGTTGCCGTGAAAGTTGAACAATGATAAAGAAGAGATAGAAGTACATGTGGACAAGACTGTATACTGGACAGACAGTGAGACTGTACTTAAATATATTAGAAACGAGAACGCTCGCTACCCTGTATTTGTAGGGAATAGAGTCGCCGTTATCAGGGACGGGGCAGCGTGAGCCAATGGCGATATGTTCCAAGTCAGTTGAAATCCCAGCGGACCACTCATCACGGGGATGAGTTGGTGAGTCAACTAATCAGTGTACATGTCCAGCAACGAGCTGCAAGGTCCAGAATTTCCTTTATGATTCAGAAGAGAATGGCCGGTCAAAGGCCTATCGTACATAATGAGCATGAAAATTGGAATGTGAAAATGAAAGAAGTCCAACTGCCCATACAAGCTCATTAGTTTCCACCAAGGAAGATATAAGTGAATCAGAAGCAGTGGATAAGTTGATACAATTATCATTCAAGCTGGACACGTCTAAAACGAGCCGTAGCATGGGAATGAGACTAAAACAGATCTACTGAGAAATCCAAAAATGAGAGAGTTGAGGAAAGGGGAACACTCACTGCACAGGAATAGACAAGGCCGAACTAGCTATTATCAAATTGTGCAGCGTCAGTCATTTGCCCTTTCCTCATGAATGAGAATGCTAGACTTCAAGAAAACCAGTGTGCATCACAGTTGGGCAAGTTTAGACCACATTATTGGGGATAAGATGCACTTGCGTGTTGGGGGAGACTACGCACTGCAGTGATTCCAGATTTAGACAACATCAGTATAATTCTGGCCAAAGGCAAACATCATGTTTCACATTTGATCATCAGAGACACACACCATAGATTGGGTCATCAAGGGAGAAATCCTCCATCCTGCGAATTAGAAAGAAATTAATGGATTGTGCGGGCTGGGTAGCATTGAAGAAACTCCCTAGAGTTGTGTGATATCAGAACAAACTAGACCTACGTCAACAAACCGAAATGCTGATCTAACCATCAATCCGTGTACGTGCCGGGATTAACCACCTTTTACAAGGTTGAAAAAAAACCCCGCCGTCCAGTTCCTGATTAAACAAGGGAATATCATAAGAAAGATGTATGGTGTTATTTTCACATGCCTCGCAAGCCGAGCGTGCATATCGCGTAGCTGAGGACCTTAGTTCAAGTTCATGCATAAATGCCGAGGCATTTCATGACCGGAGAGGTAAATTAAAGAGATACTCTCAGATAATGGGACAAAACTTTGAAGATTCACGGCAATGACTTCGTGAGCCTTCAAGTAACTGAAAGCAAACCACTCAGATTTGCGCTAACGCCAGGTGTTACATGGAGATTCAACCCCCCTACCCATCGCATCAAGGTGGCGTCTGGGAACGTCTAATTAGATTACCCGGACGATCCTAAATGCATCCTCTCCAACATCTCAAAAGCTGTAAGGCGATGAATAAATTCCACCTTGATGTTTGAAGTGGATGCATCCATGAATACGCAGACCTTGACAATGGTCTCTATGATGCAAGAGACTTGAGAGTAATCACGTCCCATGACTTGATTCTTTGTTGAGTTCACCAGTCTCTTCTCCACCATAAAGTTCAGCAACAAGGACATGTATGCTAGGAGGCGTTGAGGCATTGCCAATATCTTATCCGCTGACATTTTCTGGGAAGCGTTTGGTCAAGAGTACTTTTCTACAACACTATAAACAGAGACCAAATGGCTAAACCTGAAAGAAACCCATGAAGATTGGTGATGTGGTCTTAATTGTGAATGAATAGTGCAACATCACGAATTCCTGGCTATGGGAATCTTGAAAAAGGTCAACCTTGGGAAGACAGGGTTTTTTCGTAGGTTGTTATACCGGTTACCACGCTATGCCTTCTACTTGAGCTAAACTTAACAAGCCCATAACTGAAAGTTAATAGTGTCTTGTGTCTTGGTATTTGATTGACACTGTTTCCGCCACTGTTTTGAACTGTGTAAACCAACCCCATCAGAGAATGCTGGAAAAAATGACGGAACCTTACGGGTGAATTCAATACGCAACTGCGGCGTTTTCCGGTTCTGCCCGGGTCCACGCGGTTCAATTAATGCATTGAGTTTGCGTAATTACTTATCGGATAAAGGATTCAGAAGATTGAGTGAATTAAATGAACCGCCGGGAAACCGGGCAGAACCGGAAAGCGTCCGCCGGTTGAGTATTGATTTGGTACCTTACACTTCTTGAGAGAGTCTACGACCCGATGCTCTTCCTGAGTTGTGTGTTTGCAGGAGGTGATTGGTCATTATGATGCTGCCATCCGGTGCCCATTCTAAGTGAGAGCTAATTTTGTAGTTTTGCAGTAAACATGAAAATTTAAGTAGATTGAGGTTTAATATGCAGCCAGTGTTTTCCAGTGTTTCGGGTTTCCAAAACCTGGGTTTTGTATTTGGCATCAAATTTTAAGTATTTGATGTGGCAAGGCAACTATCATGCAATCACCTCCTTGAACTTTTGAAATGAGATTTAAGCAAACTAACATCTGAGTGAGAGCTTTATTAGAATTTGAACGTCACTTGTGAGGTCAAAGTGCCTTTAGTTGTGTGGAATTGTACTACCTCTGTTGAGACAGATTGATTACTATACGAAAGTAGCTGGTGCTTTATATGGATTTGACAAGCACCGTGTGGCTGAAGCCACTGGATGATTCTGTTTGATTCTCCTGGGAAATGCTCACATGGCTCTTTTTAATGATATGGCCACAAGTCAGCACCGTAGTTTAGACAGATGGAAACATTATGCAGAGTCATGCGTTTCCCCAAGCTTTTGGGATAACGTCTCCCACCTCATGTAGGAAACCTATTGCCTCTGTGACACTAATCTTATTTAGCCCAGAATTGGGAATAAAATAGTTCAAGTTTCCAATTTGGGTATTCAACTTTATATTGGAATTTTTAGCAGTGTATGTATTATTTTTGTATCCTTCAATTGCATCCGATTGGAGTCATCTAGGCATTATGGTATTTTAGTTTTCCTTAAAAATGTTTATTGTTTACACTACTGAGCACCACTTTGTCAAGATGAACTGAACTGTAAGCAGATACACTTCAGAAAGAAACCTCGTCAGACCTCTATATTCCTGTAAATCGTAAAATTTAATTGAAAACAGTCATATTCCAGAACCATGGTCGTTTAGATATTACAACAGTGTATAGTGGCTTAAAGAGCAGTTGAAGAAATAGGTGTTCCCCCAAGTTAAAAGAAATTTTGAATGTGTGGTGAGTCTGAGTGTGTGTTTGCCATGTTTGTGCACTTTGCTGCAACTGTTTTAAGGTTTTTGGAGATTTCAAATTACTTGCAAATTTTAAGATTTGCCAACATTTGCAAAATTTGAGGTTTTGGTAATTTGTCCAAAATCTATACCCATACTTTGTGGTTTTTGGAAGCATCTTTAGTGCATGTTCCTTTGGGTTTTTATGTCCTTAAAAATTACATTCTCAGTGAAGCTTGTAACTTTTTCTTGTTAGGTAATTGCATATCAATTTACATGGCCATTAAAATAATTAAAAAACCGGAATTTTTTAATTTTAAAGCCCCCCCCCCCTTTGGTCCTTTTAGGGAAAACTTGTTTTTAGTGAACTTGTTATCGTCGCCCTTCACTTGTGGCTACATAGAGATATATCATGGCGGCGATGTGGACAGGTTCCGAAACAATTTTGTCTACGCCTTTGACCGTATTGTGAATGTTAGAGTTTTCAGCACAAGTAAGAATAAGAAGATTTAGCATGAATAGATCGCAATTCCATGTGGTAATCCTGTAGTTTATTAAGAAGTACGTAGTACCATATAGATGTAAGGAAGTGTTAATATAAAGGCCTTCTCTTCAGTCGCCTTAAGGCAACATTGTTTTTCCCTCAGCCAATCTTGCATTTCAGATTTACTACTGTTGGAAGTTGGGGCCTTTTCTGCCCTCACACTGTGGTAACTGGCATTATCCATTACTATGGTGGCATTTTCCGGAACGTTGGGGAATAACTTAGTTTCTATCCATTCCTTGAAACCTGTTTACTGTTCATCTGATCGTGGTCGGTCCTCTGTTTTTGATTTTGTTATAAAATTCATTTGGCACCAGGTCCGAAAGCCCTCCTCACTTCCAGCATGTACGTTTATAAGTCGTGGTCCTTTTCCTCCTAACGGTGATTTAAACCAAAAACCACCTTGCCGTTTTGTCAATCCAGCATTTTTTGCAGGGTATGATTAGAGTTTATATATCCAGTCCTCATCAAGATAAATGATCTTGGAGGAAGGCTTGCTGTCTCCTAATTTTCTTTATTTTTCTTTAATACTGGTGGCGAGGAATGTTATCTCTGTTTTTCTATAAGAAATTTGCGTCCATCTTTCTTTTGTCTTTATATCCCCAGCTTTTCAAAACCTTCAAAAGAGTTGATTTGACCCCTTTGAAGTTCAATTTCGTCCTTCAAAACTGCATGAAGTTTATCCAAAGTAAGGGAACTCCTTCTTCTGGTAAAACTGGTGAATTTTTCTGGTAATGCCTTGCAGGTCAAATTCGTCCTCGATTAAGTTGGTGTCTTCCTTCCTCGTTCTTCGTGTGGTTTGTGTTAGGTTTAAGATGACGACAAATAGTCCGTTCACTCATTCCCGTTGCAAGTTCCATTCTTTGTAAACAAAAACGTTTCCCTAGTAACTTGGTCGGAACTTGTATTCCTGCTCAAAAAAGCTCTTTACATTTGCCAAATATCTGGGAACATCCATGATGTTAAGAGACGTACATTGCTAGTGAATTATAGACCTACACATGGCCCAAAAAGTATCTCGGCATGTTTTTCGATCAGTATTGTGCCAAGTCAGACCATTTTGAAATTTTTCAAAATATCATTTTTGTTCCCTAGGTTCTTATCTGTCATTTAACACCTCGCTGTAAAAAGCGTGCAAAAATGGTTAGATAGAGCGCCCGACAGACTCAAACCCCCAAACCAAAGGTTCAGTTTTTGGATTTTTTTCATGGTCACTGTGTGGTACACGCATCATACGTGTGGTATTGATTTTGTTTGTTGTTTGAAAAGAGGTTTCGCGACTGACTTTGCGAGAAAGCCTACTATACTTGTCAATATTGATTGTGGTACACGTGTTCATAATAACCAGTACACTGCGATGGCCATTTACAATCCAAAACTGCAACTTTTGGGTTTGGGGGTTTGCGTGTTTCAGGCGTTCTAGCTCATCCATTTCTGCACGTTTTTTTACAAGCCAGGTATTAAATGAAAGAGCAAGACCTAGGCAACAAAATGTATTTATTTTGGAAACTTTCAAAATGGTCTACTTTGTCACAATACTGATCGAAAACCTCCGATATACTTTTTGTGCCAGTGTATATCACAATGCGATGGGTCAAATTGAAATGGAATTATCTTTAGCCAGACACGTAACCTGCTTAGACAAGGGCATTTAAGAACAGGCATGTAGAACCCCTGTTCAAAATTCTTTTAGTATTTTTTCGTCACCGATGAATAGTAGAAAATCTGATACTTTACATTTCATTTGCCTGTTCAAGAAATAATGTTTTGACATCTTTGCCAATCATTTGGCTGCACACCATACCGAACTAATATTTACGGTTGGCCTATTCCCCCTCCTTCACCCTGGCCTAGAATTTTCATGACCTTATCCGTCCTTTGGCTGACGTCAAACAAATATAGATAACGGTCTCAGACTGTAACACAATCTATTCAATTGAATCTGGTATGAAGCCTTAACATATTCGATACAAAAAAGTTCATGTAAACATGGGTTAAGCATCTTATTCTGTTGAACAGAAGTTGATCATTGTAGCTGTTAATACGACTTTGTAGTTTTTATCTCACACCATTCCCCCCTCCAAATGAGTTCTTACCATCGACCATATGCGTTACTGACAGGAATAAAAACTCAGACTATAATTCAAAATTTGAGGTTTGAAAATTGGTGAATTTAGAGCGTACAAGTTTAATTTAATTTAATCGTATTCATCATAATTGGCCATGGTAATATCCTAACTTCATCACCAGTTGATAGACTTACGCATTCACTGTACAAGATAAGTTAACACACCTTTCACAAAAGGGCTTTTGGCCTGCCAAGGAATTCATAGAAACACACCAGGGTAACATGGGTCCAATGGGATGCCAAATGTTAACGGCGCTAATTGGCCATCCGGGTATAGGGAGAGACGCGGCGGAAACTTGAGGACAACCTTTTTCATATTGTTAACAAAAACCCATGACTCAATTGTGCGCGTTCGCATTAGATAGGATACATTCCTCCAAAACGTCTAAAATATGTTCGACTGTTTGGGCGTTTAGTGGCGGTCTTTATCCCAGCATTGTTGAATCAACTTTGTAAGACAAGAGGACAGTATTCATGAATTGTTGGTCGCAGTCTTTCATGCCTACTTGGTACATGACTTTTGTGATCGCATGCTTTATATGGTTCCTCACAAGTCAACATTTCCCACAGAAACATACCAAAGAGTAAATATCTTCTGCCTTGGCCGAAAGTTTTTCCCTTCCGTAAAATTTCTGGAGCCACCATTTGTTTGCCGTGCCTTTGTCACTTTTCGTGTATACATTTACTGGTTAGTTCTTTCGCGATATCAAAAGTACATAATTCAGAATGTAATCTTCAGCTAGCATACAATTGGTGCCTTTTACTATCCCTTCGGACAGTTTGTGCCATTGAGAATAATTGAATTTGCTCGGCTAATCCGATCGCCCCTTTTTGAATAAGCAGAGATGTACGCGTGTGGCTTGATTTTTCAAATGTTTTAGTATCGTAGCAACGATCATGACCGCGTATTTGTAACTAGTATCAAATGAGTTGGTTAACATCCTCCAGAACATTTGATTATATTCTCCTGTGTTGGCCTTTCTCGCGTAAAGAAACTCAATGAGAGGTGTCTATCCTGTAGTGTTTCCATTCGTTCGAAATTTTCTTGGCTCACAGCATCAATGGTTCCATCAACCTTGAATCTCCATGTGACTTTGATTGATCCCTCAAGGTTCCACTCCTAGCTCCCCTCGTCATATGTCAAATCAACTTTCTCTGATTTCGCTTTGATGGCGTCAGCTTGTATCTTCCAAACAGCCCAAACTTCTTCAAATGGATGGACGTGTTTTTACGGTCTTATCCCAAGCAATTTTTGCAATCAAATCCTTCACGTATTAAGGCATTCTTGTGTAATTCACTGGTCCGCAAGTCGTTCGTCGCTACCTGGTACATGATACCTTCCGGGCGTATTCCTTATACGCTCGCTGCATGTCCAACATTCCCAGAGTAAGATTCCAAAAGCAAATATGTCCGCTTGGGGACAACTGACCCTTCTGTAAAGACTTCAGGGCAGCATTTTATGGTTCCTTTTTTCTGTGTGGGTTGTGATTGTATCGAGTAGATCTGTGGCGATGCCACAGTCCCGATTTTAAGGTGTTGTTCTCAGTTATCAAACCATTGCTAGATTTAATATCCCCGGCAAACACGCTTTTCCGTGAGGTATTTATAGCTAAAGCAAATCCTTGCCCATGTTTGGACCAGAGAGGATTTAAATATTTTTCCTTAAAAGGATAGTCATGAAGGCTACCTTTTCGTGCATATTCCATAACTGCTATCAGACGCGTTGGTGTTACAATTTGCCCCTAGTATTCTATAATGTTTAATGCCGTAGTAAATGAAGCAATTATTTCCTCACCAACAGACTCCTCGATCGGTTTGGTTATATTTAATCGTATAATTTTGGCTGCAGCCTTCAATTAAACCATGGTCCTTGACTTCCATGTGACTCTAAACACCTCTGCACTAGCTCCGTGCCAAGTATTTCGTGATATTTTATGTCGGATTCATTAATTGTCTGCTTCAAATCGTTTCAGATACATAAGAAGCCGCTTTCTCTGCCACACCATTCTGTTCGGATCTCCGTAAACTCTAGAGATGTTTTCCAATCCTGATGGCTCGTATCTTTTTTAGGTCCTCTTCTACGGGGACGCTTGATTCAAACACAGCAAACGTTGAATTACCTTTTCAATAGATGGCCGTTTGGAAAGATCTTTATTCCACAACGCTGGGCAAGAAGATCCTTCAGGACGGAGGCAATCTTCCGGTAAACTTGGACCATGTCGTGGATTCCTACGTGAACTATATATTGTTATCCATTCCTTTATAAGGTTCGTCACCATGTTATGTAGCTCCCAAACACGATGCCAAAAGCAAATACATCTGCCTTTGGCGAAAGCTTTCCTTCGGTAAAAACCTCTGGTGCTAACCATTTTAACTTCCTTTTGACATTAGTAGTAGACTGTGTGCTTGTAAGGTCTTTTGCTATTCCACATCACATAATTTAGTTGTATCATTAGTAGTTATCAACAATTTTGGTGACTCACATCTCTGTGTAAAATGTTATTTCGTTGAGGTATTGGATAGCTCGAGCTCAAGTCGATAGCCCATTTCAGTTTGCAATGTAATGAATACGTGATTTGTATTTGAAATATGCGTAGAGGAGCCTTTTTGAAGCGAATTCTGTCACTAAGATCATATTAGTTCCATTTACTATGTCACCTGTAATATTTAATATGTTAGTGTGATCAATTTTTCGAAGAAAGTTTTTATTTCGTTTCGAAATTGCTTCTCGATGGTCTTATGCTTTACCTATTTGTAAGACCTTGGCTGCAGCTTGCACCTTTCCCATAATGTTTTGATTTAAAAGTGACTCTGTAAACCTCTCCACTGCCCCCGAAACCAATTAAGTTCATGATATGTCATGTCCGATTCTGGTATGATTGATGTCGTATCCATTTTTCTTCTTCCCTTCACTTTGTAACAGTCGTTTCCTGTAAAATACTAAGAAAATCCGTTGGTTTCACATTTAATAAATCAATATTGGGGGGGATTACAAACACTAAATTAAGGAACAAAAAAAATCCCCCCCCCTTTAAAACCAAAAAACAAACACTAACACAAAAAATAAAAAAAATAACATAAATACATAAACAATATGGCCTAATGCACGAAAAAAAGGGATACGCGTATGATTTTTGTAAAATTACATATACTTGTTTTGCTGGGTGGTGAACCCTCTCTAGCAAAATAGGCCTTTTGGTCATCGCCCTCATCCTGTACTATCAAATCACTGTATATTTATAGTAATAGCATTGTTTGAATGGATGCGAAATAATAAGATGGATATATATTCATCATTTTGATAATGCCTTATCCTGTTATGCACACAATATTTTGTATCACATCTCGGTAAATTTCTATCCTTTAACGACAGAAACTTTAACATAAATGTATGTCCGTTTATGGAGGAGAACATGCCACAAAGAACGACATATCTGCACATAAGATAGCCACACTACACATACTCACTTAACTTATGCAATGGTTTTTCATATGATATCAAAAATCAGGGGCCGGATTCACGAAGACCTCTGACGTATGACATGTCTTCAACATCCGATACTTTGACAAGTCCCAAACGCGATGTTAGAATTCTCAAAGTATCATGCCTGGAGGTAGAATAGAAGAGAAAGCTCTTCCCTAATTGCATTACGCAACCGATTATCCCAATTATATCACTTTGTCACTCATTGAAGCTAGACCAACACAGGCCTCTTCCTCGGAGGGAGTTACTCTTTCATGTTCCATGATCCTCGCGACAGAGCTGGGCAGCTCAGTTGAACAGATATGACTGTGCGCAGAAAGGTCTATCCCCCGATGCGCAGTGGTTTGTTTACATTGGAGACGAAACAATGAGATTGAGTCGATTACAGCCGAATTCTGAGTATTTCAGTCAAACAAATCGGAGATTGGCATGTTCCCTAATATGAGTACTTGATTTTAGTTTTTGAAAACGTTGATGTGTTTGAAACGCCCCCGTATTTCTTAAAGTATGATCTTTGGAGACGAAATCTAACTTGCATTGGGAAGAAAATGCCGTATCTAAACAATGACAAACACCCACCTTGACAGTGCCCCTGGAGTTTGCCCGTTTTCTCACTTTGGTCCCGAAGTTGTTCATATTACCAGATATAATGTTTAGTTAAGCATATAATGGTAAATTGTGCATTTTGTTATAAAACATCAAATGTGGCATAGAGTTAGAGACTTAAATTGGACAACAATTGGATATGGAACCACCTTCATCAAGTTCAATGTCACCTAGAGGTCACAAAAGGTCAATTGAATTTCCACATACATTAAAACATGCATAATAAGGTTGCGTAACTCTAACACATCAATAATAAACTTCTCATGGATCTATTTGTGCATTTCGACTTAATCAAGACGGTCTTCTTCATTTAAAGGGACACGAGATTTTATGAGGATACAAATTTGTATAAAATTTTTTGCGCTTTGTTTGTAAATATCAAACCGGGGAATTTTTGATCGGCCCCATAAACAAGCATAATCGGATATCTTTCATGCACGACAGAAAATACAAAGCATATTATTACTTAAGATGGCTTTTCACGGCTTGTGCCCTCCAGGTTTGATATTAATATGGTAAATTGGTTTAAAACAATTGAGGGGCATATTTTGCTGCAATGCCTCTTATTCTTAAGCTTATACATTAACATTACCATGAACATTTCCATTGAAGAGATACAGGGACAAGCTCACTGGGGATCCATTTCGGTGAATTTGTTTTGAAAATGCGACAAGTCATATCACATTTTAATCACCAAATGCCACAACATGGAACAATCGGATTTATTATATGTTAGTACTTTGACACTGTCAACATTTTAAAGGAAAATCATAGTGATTTTGGAATGGGTAATTTGGATTGAATCCATAACTGCAAGAGAAAAGTAGATAAATACACAACTGAACCATCATCCACGGCATTGCCTCAGTTTATCTTTCTTAACCAATACAATTTGTTCCATTTTGACTCAAATCTTTATATGTTTTTGCTTTCATCATTATAGCACATCATGAGAAACAAACATTGTAATAGCGGTTAACTGATACCAAAATTGTGTAATGGCAACATGTGTACGATACCACGGACTGACAATCGGGGAGTCAACCTTTAAGTAATCCTCAAGTCTCACTGAAGTATTCAGTTGTCTTTTCGCTTTCCCGAATCATAGAGGTAGGAATTTTTTAGAGTTTGGTCCCCTGTAATTCAGGCTAGATTTGTTCGCCAAAATATGGATCGAATAAAAAGGATTTTTTGTTTATGCCAGTTAATCAAATAAAGCCCCAACACTACTTTTAGAAGCATTTTTTTTTCAGAACATGGGGTGCTAGGTGAAATGCAGTAAGGGCATGTGGTGGCCCCCCCCCTCCAAAAAGTGTGAATCCCTTAATCTTGATTCTCATTCTACGACCATGATTTGCTATTTTTTGCATGAACTTTTATGGAAATTCACTTCCCCTAAGTTAAATTTGCCCCTCGCTCCCCCCCAAAAAACATTTCTGGTGCTGTCGATTTGTTCATCTTAAATGATTGAAGTTTGACTTTTATTGGTTCCTTTGCTTCCCCCAAAAAATATTGCTCACGTAAGTTAATATGGGAGGAACAGGATGGCCCCTTCTTCCTCCCGATAGTATTCGCTCTGTGAAATTTGCCCCGCCCAGCCCCCCCCCCCCCCTGCCCACCAAGATGTGTTGAAAACCAAAATGGCAAAACTAAATTGATATAGGGCTGCCTAGCCCTATGCCTACTTGTTGATATTCTCCATTGATAACTGAATTTTTCTCTGTAATATTTCCTAAAACATGAATACTATGCAATAGATTTTGAGTAGGCCCCATTGCAAATAACAACGTACTACGAGATCAATTTTTAATGCAGAAATGCATGTGGCATCAACATTGCATCGATGAATTACAATGCTGTGGTAAATATGGCGATGGGACGTCCATTTTAACAATACTTTGTATACTGATCATGTGCTTAAAACATTATTTTCTCTGAAGTGGAAAATCGGATATCGCCAAGGGTCTCATTTATTTCACCAAAATGTGGCCAACTACGGGACCACATTTGAAAAACGGGCAACCTTCGGACACTGTGAAGTGTGGTGCCATTGTTTAGATACGGCATTTTCTTAGATTTTGTCTCCAAATATACTTTAAAAAATACGACCTACAAACATTCAAGTTTTTAAAAGCCGAAAATTACGAGTTTAAACTAGACTAAAACTTTAGATCATCTTTAGGAAAATGCTATCTCGCTTTCTTCTACTAATTGACCACAAATGATCCGAAATGATCTGTTTTTACCCTTGAAGATGATTGACCGGGACGTGGTTCCATGTCTAAAATACTCAATAATCGTATTTAATTGTAAACATTTAATGCAAGGTTTTCATGCTTTTATAAAGAAAATCCATTATTACAATATCTGTCGCTATCTGCTTACTATGTACATCGCGCAATGTTTGATGCACATGCTATCACGATCAATATCGATCTCTGTTGTAATTGTGTCCAATACAATAGTTTTACGACCTGTTTTACGAGGGTGGCGATGAGCAACGGGTCAAAGAGCTGTGGAAGAGCTTTACCCCCCCCTCTTTCTCCTTCTCTCCTACCCCATGGGTCCAGTGTTAGTCGAGCCTGAGTAGACACATTGTTATGCCAATTTATGTCGGTGCTTTTGTAGTTTGCTGTTCCAGTAACAACTGCAGCTGGCAGTCTTAGGACATGTCTATACCTACTACCACCCTCAGATTATCTTTTAGATATGCTTCTTGTTTCTATCTACCCTTAAAGGCCCTGGCCCAGTGAACACTTTGGGCTACAATAATTTTGAAATTCAGCTATAGTCTAGTAATACCGTTTGAAAAATTTGTTCAGAATAAGATTTGAAGAATCTAACGGGGCTTTAGCCTCAAGGCCTAAAAAAAAAACAGCAAAACAAACACAAACAAGCAACAACAAACACACACACACAACGAAATTGTAGCACTGTAAGCAGTTGGTAATTTATTTTCCAAATGAGCCCTATCCAAAGTTCAACTAATGTTGGATTTTGATAATAAACTTTAAGGGACAAATTGTATTGAAATTACTCACTATCCAGATACTAACATAAAATCATCAAGTACTCAATCCCCAAATTTTATGTCATTAATTTACACATTTTAAAAATAACGCACACAAATATTCACAAAGCAACTATTTAACTAGCGCCTTTGGAATTAAACTCTCATCTAACTGTGGCCAGTTTTTAAAAGGTCCCAGGAAAGAGATGATAACCTACTTACTCTACTTCCAATCTTTACAGAATTAATTCCCCATTCCCAACAGGGCCCAGAAAAAAGAATACATTACCAGTGACCATCATCAGTGAACACTATTGGTTTCCGCAGTGTCCCATTAATAGATTCACACCAGTCCCCTGGAATTTTCTATACCTCTGAAAAAAAATCAATAGTTTCCCTAATGATGTTCATCACCAACCCCAAAATTGAATGCTTTTCTGGCCCATACTCTTGTAGACGTGACACAAATCCCATCAATCTATTTGCATTTCATGGGACCTTGTATTCAAGAATGACTTGGGCGTTTTTCTTTTTCCATTTTCCAATTATCAAGCCTGTGTGAAAGCAGATATAGTCCGGCGGGAGCCACAGTCCGGGTCTCCATAGACTATAACGGAATAAAGCGTGAAATAAATGTTGCGTGAAGAGTCACACTGAATTGAGGGCTCTATTCTTTACCGTTGGTAGTGGACTGTGAGTACGTCGGAATCAATAATTACCGGGTTATTACAATACTTGAATTTTTGTAGTTCGTATCTACAGTTGATCTGCCGTCCTCAATCAGACAGCTTGCGGCCATTTTGGCCATAGATTGGCTTTCATGGTCACGGTCACTGCACACAAAATAAAAACTTCCTAACCGATTCTGTCACGCCTTTAGTCTGTACTAACAAACATTCAAATACAAAGTGCTTTGTATGTTCTTGTGATCACATGCACTCCTTTCCAATTAGACAGTGTCTGACTGGTTATTGTTTACCGTTTATCAGTTTACAATGCACACTATTACTGCCTGTGGCATAGAATGATTTTATTCCGTAATTCACATCCACAGCAGCCGACAAAGGTTACTGCAAGTATATTAGTGGGAGTCTTTAGTGCAACGATCTTATGTGAGTGTGTGCAAATCTGGATAAATTGTGAAATTTTGTGCACGTAACTTTACGCTTATAATTAAAAAGTGATGGAAGCACTTGCCACACCCCTTCTCATTCATGCCCCCACTTGGATTTCAATGTTACCCAGGGGTAAATTTTTTAAAATATTCCTATTGGTGTTGAAAAGCACACCGTGAGGTTTGTCTGGTTACAATGATCCAAAAAGGTATAGTTATGCTATCTATGGCTTATAGTTTTGGAATTATGGGGTAAAAACTGAAAAATGTTTAAAAGTCAAGTTGGTTTGTACAAGCGGTCAAAAGTTTGTACCATTTTTTGTAAACTGTGGTTCAAAGTTTTTTTGGGTTTAGCTCATAGGATGAAAATATAAGAATATTTGATTATCTACGTGTTTGGTTATTAACAAAATGGCGAATAAATCAGCTATTGGAACCTATTGGATTCCTATTGGACATGTGACCTAATAAGACGTAACCGATGTCGGCTGTGGGGTTACATACACACAGATCCTCACAGTAAGCTGACGATTCAGGTGTATCCCCATATGTGTCTTATTATGGGAGGCAAACTTGGGTTTGTCTTTCCTCTTTTCTTCTCTTCTATCATTTTGGTCACATAATTTATGTTTGAATTCCTACTTAATTTAAAGTTATTTTGAAATTTAATCAAATAATAAAACAAAAAATTCATTGTTTTGTTTTTAAAAACATTAGAATTTTATCTATTTTTTGTCATTTGCGTATTGATATTTGGATATTGCTCCTTTCTTCTATGTGAAGCGCCTGAGGCCTCTGTCATTAGGAGTGAAACTAAGCGTAACAGTTTTAAACAACTATTCCTGTCATTTCATCATTTAAAGGGATTAGCGCGAGATTTGGAGCGAATCGAAAAATGTGAATGCCTTTTGGTTTTCACTTATAAATCAGGATAAGTGTATATTCCATATAAACTGCTTTAATGGAGAAAACAAGAAGTATTTGAGGAATTTGTCATACCGTCCTCCCGCAAATAGTCATACGTCGATGACTTCTCAAAAACCTACATATACAGCTGATTGTGGGTTTACCTAGCACAGAATAAACAACTGTCTGACATGGCGTCAATATCACGCTTAAAATCTGGGATATTCACCGAGAAAAGGCTTTTTTGATCTCAATTAAGTCGGAATTTTGATAACGCACGTATAGAAATTACAAGAATCAATAAGGTACTGCCTGGTCTTAAATACACGGATTTCAAGCCAAAAAACCACTTGCAGGTTATGTTGTCATATCCAATGCCAGTAACAAACATACAAAAATAAATGAATTTGATCAGATTTTCGATGTTTCGGATTAGCAAATCGCTGCTAATCCTTTGACATCCCTTAAGCTAGGGTAAACAATTTGCAACCAAACAGTACCTGAATCAAGCAACTTGAACTTTTGCCCCTGTACAAACCAACATTGACCTTTTCACCATGTGTACCAGTTTTTTTTCTCCATACTCCTGAACTTTAGCCTAGATAGTGTAAGACCCCTTGTAAACAGAAAACATCGGGGTAGTTTTTCAACACATACGGAACATTTTAAAATTTTTACCGGCGCTATACCTTGGCACAAACCCCAACTGGGGTCATTAGGGAGGGGGGTGGCAGATGCTTCACAATTTTTTATGGATTTATATCAATGCCTAAAGTACTTGTGTGCAAAAATTCACAATTTTATCCTGACGCGCCCACTCTTTCCTACATTCGCCTGCTATATAAAAATTACATACCACAACTGTTCATAATTATTGTCAACACTGTGTTGAATGAGGTTTTAGAGTTCAAGTTCTATGAATACTGAATTCGAACGGTAAAATTCGAGTGCATTTTGAGTACCAGTCAAGAATGTACTTATAGAGCTAAATTTCCTTTCTCTTTAGGTGCAGTTTGAAATACTCTCCAGTAATTTCGAATAACACCGATATAAGTGTTCAATGTGTACTAGATTTTCAATCACTCTACTGTTCACTTTAGAAAGATCACATAAATTTGGTATAACTAACAAATACTAAAAATGAACGGAAACGTACCGCAATGTACTAAAATATACTTAAACAAAAAACTCTTCGGCGATATCTAACGGAAAGTACTTTGGAACACACGTTCAGTGTCATTCAATCCTTGATAATGAAAATACAGAAATTATAACGAAAATAATGATGGTGTGTTGACCAAGGGAGCAGAGCCGAAGTTACTTGGTCACACCAATCTCAAGACAATTCTTTAACACTTAGAATTGTTTACGCAATTTCATTGAAATTGGTTCCTGGCCGTGTGATATGAAGCGATATCACGCGTTCAGTGGCGTACGCTTCAACGCAATACGCACTGCACAACTCCAGCCAATGGAATGCGCTGGTAACACTGACTGATCGATTTTAAAAAGCTGGAAGTAGTTCGTTGATAAAATCTAACGCACACAATTTTTAGTGGATATGTTACTATAGCTTATTTTTATAAAGTTGTTAAGAATGAATAAAGGCATTGCTTTTATCCCTTCCGTGTATTTCTCCTGTCATATCACACGGCGACAGCACTATTTTAGCGTAAACCAAAAAACAAGGCTGCGCTTCATTGTTCTCCGTAAATAATGTGTCGCCCGTGTGATTATGACACGATAGATACACGGCAGAGGCCCTAAAAACAATACCTCTATTCTCTTTAATTATATAATATGACAACAGGACCTACTCACAAAATCGTGTTTCGAGAAAATTGCAATTTAGTAGAAGACCAGGCTGTAGATCCCGTGACCAACCTCTGGAGACAAAGATTTGAAGCGTTCCTTGGGATTCCCTGATCGATGTTTAAAGTTTTTGACTTTGGGCTTGCCGCTTCAATGTTCCGGCATTTTGGAAGGGGCAACAACGTTAACACTTGGTAAAAATTGAGAAACCTGTCGCCATTGAATTAATATGCATGTACAACTTACTCGCCTTATCACACGGAATTTAAAAATGTATAGTTTGTTATAGATCCGACTTCAAATGATGACGCTATGGGCAAAATGTCCAAAGGTCATGCACTGTAGTCCGGTCCAATTCTAATATAAACGCTATTTTAAAAGATTAAGGTGTCTAATTATATGTTTTTCGTGTATGACAAATTCAATTGGGGGCAACCTTTATAGTTTCAAATGTTAATCCCTTACCTTGAAAATGCAAATGCGGCTTCAGGTACAAACCATATGCCAAATTTTCTCCAAAGGAACAAATTTCCAATACGGTCGCTATGTGCGCGGGTCGGCCGCGACCTCGAAATGTAGACGATCTAGACATTATCTTGGAAATATACTCAAAGATACTTTTTTATTGCAAAATTTTGCCCGCAGGATGTCCAACGAAACGTATATTACAACACATACTCCGAATTTTACTCAATAATAACACATGCTCGAAATGCACTCGATCCAATCGGTTGTATTCCGAAATGTACTCGAAAAAACTATTTTCACGTTCCAAATTTTCACCTCGGGAAATTCCATCAAAAACTTGGTTTTGTACTTGAAATGTACCAAAAAGTATATTTCGCACTGTAACATTAAATATTCAAAATGGTTCTCTTAAGTGTCCATAATGATTTTCGGTACAACAATAATTCTGAAAATACTCAACCTATTAAAAAAGTAAATTCACTACAACTTAATTACAAATTGATTTTTTTTTCAGGTACACAACCAACCGAAGTACAGAGTACAACATTAAGTTTCCTAACATTCCAAGGACTTAAAAAGTACATTTTGAGCACATCTTTGTGTTTGCCAATAACAAGAACAACACATTTCGAGTACTCACACTATGTCGAACTTTATGTGCCGCTATTAAACTAGAATATCTAATAAGATAGAGCAAAAACAATACACTTTACGCATCTGTCCTATACCATTTCTGCTCAACATTTCAACCTTTCTCTTGTCAAGATGCCCAAGGACAATCACTCTAAACCCGCTAATAAACCATTATCATTTCTTGAGACAAAAATTGGAATATTTTAAGAAAACTAAAAAACCCCTACCTGTAGTGGTATCACCGATGTACATTAGGCCCCACTTACCCTAGCCATAGAAGCCAAACATACTAATACTAATGCCATTTATGTTTTCAACCGACAACACCTACGTTGGTCTCTCATTCACCCCCGTCATACGAGTACATGCCTCAATATCTGCAAGCAAGTACCTAACCTAATGTGATCAACTCGGAAAATACTCTGTATTGTAGCTCATGTGTTAAAGTGGACCTAGGTATTTCACAAGCACTATCGCCTCATGTTAAATTCCATTTGTGCCGATGTTAACCCATTTCTAACTTAGATGAACGGATAAGCAAAGTTTTGGTTAAAAAAAACATTTTAACCCCCATCTGCCTGAACCATTTTGTAAAATTACCACACTCTAGGAAGGTTACCACCCCTTTCTTATTTACTTATTAAACAAGATTACTTTAAATCTTTTATCCACAGGGTAGCTTGGAGATTTCATATATATAGATATATCTATTTAGAGTGCCAATAATGACAAAACCTCATCTCTAGCATTAACGTTAACATATACAGAGGCAAAAAGTAAAGACGATTTTCTTGAAAAACAAGTCATTTTTGTTACTCCACGAAATTTACACATGGACGTTTGAGTTTTGTGACCCCACCCACTTTTTACATATGAGGTTTTGCAATTTGCGCTTTTAGTTATATACATATGAGGTTTTCCTTCCCAATGACCGATATTGTATGAACCTTTATAGGCAAAAACCGAAATCTGTGTACATAGTGAAACAAGACAATAAACTTCCGCGAAAAAGGCAGAAAAACAGGAAATGAGTGGATTGCAAAGACAATGATATACGAATTACTCCCACAAGAGTATCGCCAAGTAGCTCATACAGAACCCAATAAGTAAGAACTGGTTTTTTAAGGCTAACAAAATATCTGAACATGATTCTCGAACGTCAAAAAGACCCCATGGCATCAGTGATAAGTTTAAGGACAAAACTGTTGTATAACCTAATCTTGTTATAGTAAAAAAAATACAAAATTCCTCGGAGTAGCAAAGAAAAATCATTTGGATAATATATCAAAACTATTCAAAAGGAATAGAACATCTTGTTCCAGAACATGTACCCTTCACATTATATTGTCAGTGATTGTCCGCGATTCTTTCCCACGTAAATATGGTCTTTCCTGCTTTGGGGCAGTGCTAATACAGTGTGAGTCAATAAAACCCTACCTTCAGGAAAGATTTTTTTTCTTCAAAGGTTGAAACGTAATTTTCCTGAATCTTTGCCTTTGGTTGTGTACAGGATAAACAGGCTATCAGAAAAGATTTTTAATTTGGTGTCTTTCGGACTTGGGTTCAACTATGTCAATTTTTGCGGAGAGACCTAAAAATTCTGTTTGGGCCGATTTTAGCATACAATGGGAAGAGACTGACACCGACGTATACATAACACATTATAGCAAAACAATTCACACATACAATTCAGATGGTATCGATTTCTTCTCGCCAAAAAACATATTAGGTTTGAATAACACGGTCTATGGTGAACATAATTAAGTAAAATATCTTCACAACAATTCCAATTACCATTGTTCCATCATAAGGTCAGTTATGGCCAATCACTCCAATATCAATGTCTCATTCATGAACAAAATAACCTCTCAGAGATTTTTGTTTTACCATCTCTAAGGTAATTATTTTTGCACAAATACATATACCCAGTCCATAAATTGCGAGAAGAACTAGGCTGAAGTTTTCTGTAAATAAATTAGAATTAAAACTTAAAACTCACTATTGCATGCGGTTTTTCAAGCCGATCAAAAGTTCATTGTTAGTTTGCCCCCCCCCCCTTGCCCCTCCATTTTTTCGTGCAGGGTAAAACCATGAAATCTTTCTGAACGTGGTCTCACACCAGCTATCTTGCTTGACTTTCTTATTTGGAAATTGATTTTTTTTTTCACTCAGCATTTTCCTTTGTAATCTTCCGATATTATTTTTACATCCTTCCATTATTTCTCACCCACCTTCAGTGTTTAACATAAGTTGGTGTTTAAATGTTTTACTCAAATCACTGCTGAAGACCATGTTACTCTATGTAAACGATGCATTCTTCTTTGTTTGGCTAAAAATCGGCCAAACAGGATTTTACGTCTCTCAAGCAAAGTAGGCATAATTCTTCCTCCAAATCCAAAGAAATACAAGAAGAATTCCTAGCTATGTTAATTATTTTTTATCTGACTCTCACACTGATAAAAGTTTTATTCTTGTAAGATTCTTAAAATGCAAAAAAAAAATAAATAGGCACGATTTATTTTCACTAAGTGACTATCGAAGTTATTCAGCCTCCATTGTTTTAAACTTTTAATATCTAAATGTATTAGGCTACAAGTGTACCCGGGGAAAATACCTTTAGAAATTGCATGAAGTGGCGCACACCCCTGCACAATTAGAAAATCTAGGGTAATCAACGGGATTAAGTTTTCCTAGAAGAATTCCACTTGTCTCACTTTACAAGTTTTTTGCGTTTTCCAGGAAATGCGGTTTAACTAACAAACGCGTCAACGTCCTGCTGACATAAACTCATCCAAATTCAGCAGCCTTATACAGCATACGCTTGGTTCCCTGTACTTTCGTCTAGCTCTCACCACTTCACACATGAATCCATAAAGGAGCCCGGGCACGAGCACCAGCGTAGTAACAACAGGGGATGGGGGGCCGAGAAATCCCAATTTAGAACGACGCCATTGGTTTAACACTAAAAGCGAATCTGACGAAAAATTCTGATTTAATATCGCAAAAATCCCTAGAGGTGAAATTTATTCTGATGGTATGTAAAACGTCAATATTTTCGCAGAGTTAGTGGTTATAAATTTAGAATAGAGCAATTTTAGTTTTGTGTTAGCTTGAGTAGGGATTCCTGGGTGGCTATGGGTTGAGGGAAGTGTGGATTGGTAATCTTTACATAGTTCCTAAGTCACACAGCAACTGCAAGCTTTTTAAATGTTTTAATAAAAGAATACTAAAACTGTTAGGGAATTGGTAGAAGGCTGGGGAAGGGACCAGATGTGCTTTTAACACAAATCCCATAGTGCCATACAATTGGCCTATGTTTCAATTTTTGGATGAAGTTGTAACTTCGGATAAAGTACTTTGGTCAGGCTTAAATGAGTGCAAGGGTTTTATGACTTGCATTTAATGAAATTGATTTGGTTGGATCACTGACCTAGTTAGTTGAATTTTCCACAACTGGTGCATTGTGGGATGACTCACTACACCCTATGTGGGGGGGAGCTATAAAATTTAGTTCAGGACCCTTCATTTTCTTTAATTAAGGAAATACTGCAGCTTATCCATGGCGTAAGAGGGGATAAATTAAGGAGGGGTGATTCTGATAACCTTTGGGTTGGGTTGGCGTGGGGTCAGAGTGGGGGGTGGTGAATGATGGGGTGGGGTGAGATGTATATTTTACGAAGAAACACATTTTGGTCCTTCTCTATAGACACTAACAAACGGTCAGTTTTCCTTGGGGGCTGCAGGAGAAAGGACAATGAAGCAATGGCAGGGGACACCCCCCTATTTTTCTCTGATTATTTTGGGATCATAACAAAGTTCATATTTTTGGAATGACTGAAGTAAAATTAAGTCCAAGAAAATATTCCATGTAGTTATGAAAAAATCTCAACTGTGGTCGACCACATTAATTAACATGCATCTAATGGGACAATTTTATTTTAGTTCACATTTTTCTTACCCAAAAACCAAATTACATCACCTAACTCAAATTTGTAATGTTTTGGATACTTCTATGTGAGGGAGATATTAAATATTTAGATGAAAATCGGACCATGATAGGGTCCACCAATATTATGGAGACGTTTTGTTAGTAAAATATTTTCCACCTTAATCCCTATACTAAATTACTGGGGTAATGAACTTAGAAAAATATGTGTGTGTGGCTTTCTTTCCATACTCTGAGTACACACCAATCTCATTGATGGATAAACTGAGGACAAGGTTGTCGATTGGGTCACCCACATTATTTTTAATAAAGAACAAAAGCTCAGTAATTCATTGGGCAAAATAGTAACAAGTCATGTGACCTCCTATGATAACCTTGTCCCTCCACATCAATATTCACAAAGCAAGTTGTAGCCCATGTGATAATGCTACGCTGCGGTTCTAAAGTACAAACCAATGGTCATTACCTTTATAGTGAAACTTCAATTAGAGCACAATCCTGAATCCCCCCTATGCCTGAAAAACGGAATACTTCATGACCAAGGACCACCAACCATGCTGCGTTTAACATGGCTAACCGTTGACTACAGTACAGTCGACATTGATTGACGATGCTACTTGCGAGGTGAACAATAACTAATCGCCTAACCCAAATTCCATGGCGTGACAATATACTAATGATATAGGCCACAACACAACGCAGTTAGGTATTGCATTTCACAACAAATAGCGAATCGTGTTATTCGATGACCAGGCGCAGGCTAAGCACGGTATCGGTACAATCAACGATTAAATGGGCGATGCATGCCATGTAATGCAGTGCCTTCTCCGGCCAATGACTTCCGCTCACTCACAAATCCACCCCGTTCTTCGTGTCGTTTTGTTTCCACCTATCTGGTATATGGCTTTATTTAACCTCCACATCAGGAATAAGTACCATATGCACTTTCCCGACCTTTTTCGGGGTACAGAAGACGTCATGATTTATGTTAACACGATCACACAGCTGATCAGGCTCGAACACACTGAGTGTGTGCACTTTAGCCACGGTTTTAGAGTTCAACAAACGTTTCGTTACATACGTTAACGATTATATTGAATCGCGGGAGTACAAATCTTGATATCCGATTTTTTAATGTGATAGATTTCACAGAAAATTGGGCAATTATAATTCATTTTTGAGAAAACTTGCACATACAATAGTGTGAGCAACCGGTAGAACGATTTTTAGAATTTTGTACGAGTTGATCTCGCAAAATTATGTACTGTCCCAGGGTGCGTCACCTTTTGAAACGATACGGATCTGCCCCGGTGCCCTATAATGATACGTAAAAACAAATTAACTCATATTCTATTAGACAGGGTAAATTTGGCACTTAAGTACTTAGAAAAACACTGAATAATTTTAAAATATCAAAGTGAAGACACCAGTTTGTTCAAAACGATGAAAACTTCAAGTCCAATCCACTTTTTAACTTACTAGATACATCTCTATCAATCAATCACTTTAAGGCACGATCAAAACACTCTTTAGACGCACTACTTCTGATTATTATATCTTATCAGTGCCTTCAGACACAATATACGTTTTGGTTTTTTTTAATTTTATGATTATTGTCATTTTTATGTTTTGTCTTTGTTTAAAATATGCGTACGTATTTTGATTGTTTATTAATTTAGGTAACTTAGGTAATTATGGTCATTAAGTCTTTTTAACTTACAATTGAGAGCGTATAGAGACCACGGTGCTGCTTTTCTAAATTTGCCCGGGGCAAGTTTCTAAGAAGTTCTCTAGTTCAGGTAGATTAGTAGATCGCCCTCTACGTAGCTATACTATCTGGAACGTGTACAATGAACCTCAATGGGACGCGGCTCCTTATCTTAAAATTTAGTTTGCGTTCTTGTCTCCTGTCGTCTTTGTTGGTCGCAAACATGCGAGAAACGGTGGAATTTCTAAAGATTACGTAACGTTTTTGCCTCTCTTCAAAGATTTCTATATAGATAGGAGGCAAAACGACGTTCGTAATCTTTAGAAATTCACCGTCTTCGCATGTTCTTGCCGACCACAAAGAAACATAGAGACAACAATAGAAGCAATGGCTGCCTCCGCTCTTCCACATACTGTGGGTGCCGCTTTGGCATATACACTAATCGGTAGTGATACCAAATTAATGTATGTGTTAGAGGTGGCCAGGTGTAATAATCTTGTAACCTGGGATCATGTGCTAAGATACTGTTTTTTCTCATAATAATGCAATGGCGCGCTTAGGTGAAAAGATGGTATTCATTGAGGCGGGTTTAATTTAAATCAAGACCACTGATGTGTCATTTTCATTCGTTTTATGGCTATGGTAGACAAAATTAACCACCCAATAACACCCCACATCCAACAACTGATATTTTGGCGGATTGTTTGGTATCGAATTGACATTATGTGTGTATACAAGCACCCAACTAATATTTATTCCGTGTCATTTTCAAATGTGCAGCGCCCAGCACGACGACTGGTTTTGAATGGGGTTCACCCCCTTGGTGTTAAACACCCCGAGAATTTCATTAGTTATAAAGCAATAGATGATTCGATGTTGGTATACCCGTTGACAGCATTGGTCCACCGTTTTCTATGCTTCCAACATAACCTAGTAATGGCGTCACAAATGACGTCAAAGTTCACAGTTTGGCAAAAGTGGTCATTTCCCACAGACACACATCAGGTATAAATGAAAAAAATAAATTTGGCATAAAAAAAGGTATGTAATATTGGATTTTCATGCGGGTTTTGGCCCCCCAAATGATATGGAAAATGACTAGTTTTTTAAATCCAACATATATTTTAGAGCATAAGTGCACAATAGTTAAAAAAGAACTAATAACTAAAGGGTATACAGTATCTTTATAGGCGAATAATGTCCTTGAGGTCGGAAACCTAATTCAAATGCGCCCATTATTTTTTATTTTTGCCCGTCCTAGGATACATTATGAGCATACATTATATACTACAAAACCTTATTTCTATTCTATTAACTAAAAAAACTTGATTTTATTTTGTTTGTTTTGTTTGTTTGGTAGAGGTTTTAAGTTAATATGCCTATTTATGTGTATTTTGGTATGCTGATTAATGAAAATAAATGATAAGAAAATGCATTTAGCGGCTCATTATTGCGGATTAATGTGCAGTAAACTGACTAATCAGAATGCTGTATTTTCAATAATGGTATAGTAGAGGTTAGTAGAGACCACGACACACGAACCTTTGACGCAACCCCGGTGAAGGTTCTCCCTTCACATTTGTTTTCGCGCCAAATTAGCAGACGGATGTGAAATATTATATGGAAGACTTAACGAAAGTTTTTTAACGTTTTGGCACCGATGGAAAGTTTACCTGGGGTGGTAACTCCTCCCCTTTGTAATGCGAGGGTTAATGTCACTAGGCCCCCCCCCCCTAAATTGGGTGTATTTGAACAATGTTAAAACTACAAACTTGGATAATTCCTTCTCACGACGCACAGACTTAAGTGCAATAAGTACAAGTAACCATAATAAAACACAAAAATTAAAATGTGAAATACATGACCAATCCCTCAAGAGTATAGAAGGTAAATTTCACCGATTGCGCTTAAATCTTGATTCATTTGGGCCGACCTGCCGGACCCGGCAATGTTTCGTAGCCGGCAGTATATTGCCAGTTTTGCCTTCCGGCAACATATAATCAAGCATCCCGGCAGAATTCGGAAACCTTGGACGATTTTATTTGATGGGGCTTTCTATTTTACAGGGGGAGGTTCCATAACTTTACCCATGATAAAGTATATTATGTTGCTAAAATTTCACCCAGATTTAAACATCACCTGGTGTTTCGGTTAAAGTTTAAAATTCAAAATTCTCACTTTTTTCCGTGTTTTATTGAAATTTTAGGTTAAAATCGGTTTTATATCACACAATATATATTTATTCTATTGAAACATTATTCGGCCGAAAACTTTGTTTGCGCTCACTTTCTATGCTCTAAAATTGCATTATTAATTAACTTACCACCTTTAAATTTACCGCGCTGGCACGCTTGAGGGTGGGAAACTCAGTGCCGTACCCGGCAACACATTGCCGATTACGGCAACATTGCTGGATCCGGCATCGGCCCCGAACGTTGATAGACGTATTATCGAGTTGTTGATGATCACTGACGAGCAATCTTGGTCCCCAGCGAATACGTATTCGTTCACAAGTTATCGTGTGTTGAGATCATTTGACACGCAAAGCTAATCGAATCTTATTCGATTGTTTGTGAAACCCGTTTTATACAAATGCGTGTTAGTCGACTGCGGCTATTTGGGTTAGGAGATGTAGTTTCACTTTTATTTTTGGGTAGCTATTAAAGAGTAATAAAATGCAACCAGAACAACCTATTACCTCAATTGACCAAATCAGATTCGACACTATTCGTGGCCACGACGACGATATATGGCTCTTGGTAGTTTTAGATAATCTGTATTTATATTGTTATTGTGTCGTTTCTTGCCTATTATTGGCCCTCCTGGCCTGCTTGATAGCCTGCTAATGCAGGCTTTCAGCGTGTCTTTGAGGGTATTTTGTACACTTCTTTTATTAATTTTGGTGTATTTATAATGATGTTAACTTTGTTATTAATATTAATTTTTTAAACAAAACTGCCGAAGGAGGGGGGGGGTGGTAACCACCCCCCCCTCCTTCGTGGGATGATTGTCTTCTGTGATTTTCGTTACTCTGAACACTCGATTCCTATAAATTTGGTAACCAAAGTATAGCTTAGAGTTTTTCTTCTCTTCTTTCCAGGTACCAAAAATAAGTACTACATCCCCATTGTGAGGAAAGTAACTAAAATACTGAATATTGGTTGGAAAATTGATATTTCGCATTTTAACGACTCAAACACCTGATTATAGCTCTCAAAAAATGCTGTCATTATATAAACTAGTCAATTTCCCATCAAGTACAGTCAAAAACCGCATGAATATCTTATTTTCCTAACCTTTTTGGCGAAAATTGAATTTTCAATGTGTGTGTCATGGAAATGACAGTTTTTAGGCTGACATGGGACTTTATATGACGTCATTGTGACGTAATGCTATGCATGTTGGTACCATTTTGTACAATGGAAAGAGGAAGACCATAGCTATCTATTGGTACCATCACGTGGTCTTTGATTGTTCCCTGTTGGTTGTTAGGCTGTTGGTACTTCCTTCCGAGAGGGGGAATGGTTACCACCCCCCCCCCCCCATCCATCACTTTGGATCACCCTGTATCTTACCTAGATACCCCCCGGTGGATGTTTGTTTTTGGATTAAAAGGAGCGGAACATGACAATTGGACAATTACTTAAATAATTTGGCACCAAAAAGGTGGTTTAACAAGCCGGGGGAAAAAACCTGAAGGGGGGGTGTTTCGTAGACGATGTTAATAAGAATGATTACCTACATACATAACAAACATACATAGGATTTGTAAAGCGCCCTATACATAAAGCCCTAGGCGCTATGAACATACTACTACTACCAAAGGCAGTAAAAAGGGGGAAGGTATTACCACACCAAAGACAGAAAATAATTGTGATATATAAAATAAGATTTGAGATGTTTTTTTAAAATACTCATGAGGGTGCTTCCCTGATATCCCAGATGAATTCCAAATATGTGGGCCGTATGTTGTAAAGGCACTGTCCGCCATAGATCCCTTGTGAAAGGATTTTTTAGTCTTGTAGTCTCAGCAGCAGACCGAAGTTTGCAAATGGAGCTGGGAGTAGTATACTTGGAATGTTATTCTTGCAGATATTGTAGAGAAAAGCCATTATCATTGTAATGATTGTGTCATAACTTGAGGTTGACTCCTCCCTAACTGGCACCAGTGGAGAATCGGCAAGAAAGGTGTAATGTGTTCGCGTCGTTTATGCCATGAATTAGACGAACTCTGGCCTTGTTCTGAATCGTTGGAGTTGGAGAAATTGCTATTTTGTAATGCCAGCAAGGAGAGTTACCATAGTCAAGGCGGGATATAGTATCAAGGCCCGGATAATTTGATGACATGATTCCTTGTCCAGGAAACGCCGTATCCGAGCAATATTCTCAGTTGAAAATTAAGTGTTTGACAGAGTCTAGAAATCTTAGCATTCATAGATAATGAGAATCCAAATGTCACCAAGATACGGACCAGTGTTTGTGGGTTTAATGAGAGCCTTAATCAATTTAAGAGCAAGTATTGAACAACCTGATTTCGTTGTTTTTTCTTTTCTACGTGTTTGTTCAATAAACCTACACGGTTCCCGGTGAGATATTTACAGCGAAGAGAGAAATTAACGCAATTTTGTATCATCATCAGAATCTCCTCGTGTTCCATTTAAAGGACGCAGTGGCTCCACTGATTAATATCAGATTATTAAAAAAAACACTAGCAAAGTATTGCGAAATGAGGAAGTGACTGTGTATAACTTTTGAATATATGCTATCTTTCTTTTAAATTGTGATTCCAGAACTGCGAGTCACTCATCCACACGCATTTAGTTGTTTGTTTGAGGTCTGTGAATTTTTTCACTTTGGAAAGCAGACAAAGTCGAAGCAATGACAAAGATATCTTGCCTTAATTGTTTGTATATAGATTCGCTGCCTAGAGGTAAGTATTACCATGAACGTTGCAGCGCGGTGCTTGGAAGTACAGGTGCTGTCCGTTATCTAATATAGGGAATGCTCGTTCGGAAATAGTTGAGTCAAGATGGGTAAAAGTTTGCGAGCTTTGAAGACGCATATGGAGTGTACAGAACAATAGTGGTGATACGCGGATGTGAAGAGTTGTAGGCGGGACCCCACGGCCTCAAAATTTGGAGGAACTGGCTCGGAAAGATATACGATTTTTGGGTTCAGATTCATTAATTCCATGTTTGGGATATAGAAAAGTGCTTGTTGTAAAATCTGAATTTCTTGTCCACAGTTGCGTACTGGCCTGTTTTAATGTAAGTCCATGCACATGATAG
>JAMKCH010012975.1:0-26047 GCA_023653785.1 Ophioderma brevispina
GTAATTTGCGCCATAGGCAAGTACCCTAACCGCTAGACCACGCTCTCACACAATTGTAATGTTTATTCTTTATAAACGAAGATATTTATCATTGACCTATTATGTTGCTATTACAACTTTTGTCGATAAAACTAGACTTCCTTTGTTTACTTTAATCTGTGTTTTTTTTCTGCGTCAATTGGCCATCTTTTGGTGAGCTCAAGACAGTCAGCGCGAACCACCTCTGTCCTGCATAAAAGTGGCACAAAATCGATTTTGCTGTATCACACTGAATTGATTATATCTATGGATTGACAAAAGCAAATGAGATGAAACAAACCCAATGGAAACGCCTATCTTTGTTCTTTAAGTATTATGCCAAGTAAGAATGACTTATTTGAATTTTATATTTAACCAATTTTTTTTTCTGATTGTCCCACTTATTGAGACAGGCTGTATATCTCGCATGCTTGTCTGGGACAATCGTATAAAAAAAAAAGGTTCAATCACCAAATTTTACCTTCCTTGAATCGGAATCGATATTGTAAGAAAGAGTTTGGTGAAATATGTGCCTCTTGTTCATCCCAAACGCAAGCAAATACCGGATCATTAGTGTACCTTACCTTATACTTTTCTTCAACATTGAATAAAATTTATTTGTCGAAGCATTGCGTGTTTTATTTAATACTTCATGAAATAGAGTTTAATCTATTCATTAGCCTTCAATAGGAGCATTATGCTACGCAGAACTTGGTACAATGATACCCCAAAGTCATGGCCGAGTAGCCTAATAATGGCAACCTTTGGGGACTGGCCGGGTTTATGTGGTTTTGCGTGTCGTGGGGGGTCGCAAACCTGGTGCTAAAACCGTCATTGTGGCTATTCATCATACTGGGCTGTGTCAGACTATGCTGTGGCGCCATTTGTATGGACGGACAGCAGGTGGACCACCCGCTATCGCCGTCAAATTGGTAGCAATCCTTTTCATGTGTAAGTTTAATTTATCTGTAATAACACACCTATTTTTTTTCAGTTTTGGAGTGATTTTCCTTTCAAAAACGTATGGTTTTTTTCTGGTCTGTTGAGCTTCTGTTAGTAAGGATTTGGAATTTTTTTAGGGAAAAGGATCAAGGTCAATAACAAAGAAAAAAACCAATCACGCGATGTCCCATCGCCATCCAGAGATCAAAATCGAGAATATCTCAATTGAGATAAAAAAATAGAGATCAAGAGAAATGAGAGGAGTGAGAGAAGGGAATGAATATGAGAGAGAGAGAGAGGGGATAGAGAGCCGGAGACGAGAGAGGAGATAGAGAGAGAGGTACGATAACTACTTCACAGCTCTGTACACATTTGGGAAATTGGATTCTCCCAACTTCCAGAACACCCAATGCTAAAAACAAGACAGAAGCAAATGGCCACAAAGATGGTATAAGGCATGTTTATGTAGGTTGCTTCATCATGTTTAAGGGTGTATTAATATTGTTGCTCTACTTATACAATGTAAAACAAGTTATTTGGTCCACATCCTTTAGCTAGATCTCTTTGACCTTTTGAATTTTCTCTATGGCTGGCATAATTCAAATGTTTGTGGGTAATCATGTAAAGGATTAGCTCAGGGTAATATATCTACATCAAATTTAAAGAAATTTGTCTTTCCTCTCTTTTTTTTCTCTATGTATAGTGTTGGTGATAGCAGTTAATGCCATTAATGTAAATTGGCTGCATGTTGTTATCTTTCTTCACTTGGCCAAACTCATAGCTCTGGCAATTAATTGTTGTTGGCATCGTGAGAGATATTCAAAGGTAAGAAAAATTTTTAACGTTGACTAATTGGGTAGATGAATTATTAATATTTGTTGATGTTGGTTGCTAGTGGTGTGTTTTGTTTCTTGGTTGTTTTATGTATTATTTTTTTCTTGTATGCTTGCACTTCTTTGCTTAATGCACTATCAGTGATTGATAAATCCGAAATCGCAAAAATCCCAAAATCAGATTTTCAAGTGGCATATAACGCGGTATGGTTATCCTAACATACCCTACACGTGACAAGACCAAAGTGCCTAATTAGGACAAGGTCCGATGGTTTAGTTATTATTGTACGGACACTTATACAATAGCTTTACAACACGTAATTCAATGGCTATTCATATATTTGAATACTGCTGTTTTCTTCCTTCTGTCGATTTCTCAGTTTAAAAAAACATAACTTATGGTAATTCTATACACTTAATCTTTACTTTTAAGCTAATTCTGCAAACTTGACTTTTTTGGGTGGATCCCTGATAGTGCCTTTAAAAGGAAATGGCCACACTGTTAAAAAATCCTGGTGTTTAACGGTAAAATACCGGAATCCTTCTGCCGGGAATTCTACCGTAAATAACACCAACACTAAAGATACTTTGCCAGTAGATTGAAGAGAATTTGATGTTTAATCGATGTGGTATGAAGAAAACACACATTTTGTGTTAAAGTCATTAAAATGCTCAAGAATCTATTACATACAGTAAATTTACTTTTCTACGATGCACCGTATTTTGGCAGTCTGGATTCCGGTAATCTACCCCTTAAAAAACGTCATTTTTTCTAACAGTGGGCAGTATGTTTGAAGCACGCTTTCTGATTTCATTCAAAACTGAGATTTGGCACTTTGTTATTGTTATTACTTATTATAGTATGTAAATATGAGATAACTAGATCAACTGAGGCTTTTATAGCGATGAACGGAGATCTGTATTTGTGGTTTGTGCATGACCGTTTATATATTTGAGTACTTCGTAATCATGAGTCAAGATGTGTTGCGTTATTAGATTAAACCACAGACCGTTTTTAACAAGGGTGTCGTTAAGGCCGAACATAAATTCGCCTTAACGCCAATTCTAGTATACACATTTGTAAATTTACCTTTCAAAGTAACAAGGTTAGTGTAGGGTAATTTAGTTGTTAAGTCTTATCTATCCATGTCGAACACAGTTGGAAAGAGCATGAAAACGGCACTAATCATAAAAGGAATACACCACGTGCATTCAAACGCTACCGTATCTGTCACCTACTGGAACATCGCGTCCCATTAGTTTAGCAGTCCGTCTATTTCTTCAACAATCCTCTGGCAAACACCAGTAAAGTATTCGTCAAGCGCCATATTATTTATTTGCAAGGGTGATAACAAAAAAAAAAAAAAAAAAAAAAAAAAAAATCAATTAGCTTTCCACAATTTCCTCCGTTTTTTTGTCTTAAGGCAACGTGGAACACATTGATCCTCGTACGTCTTTCGAAGGATCCTCGACTAACTTTTTAGCGTACGCTTTGGCATTCTACGATGTCTGTGGGCCTATGAGGCTGGTGAGAGATGATTGGATTATGGTCTTTCAAATTAAACTCTATTATTTTTTAATACTGTTTCTCGATTATTAATGAACATTCTTTATCCAATGAAACATTGTATGTAAAGGAACGTCAATAATGTTTAAGGTGGACAACATTTATCTTGAAAATATAAATGCCTAAAGTATTGTCATGAGACCAACCACTGTCTTTAAGAAAGATCAATAGATCGAGTTGTCTGCATAAAGTCATTTAGCTCTGCTGTTAAATTATTTACTTCGAACGGAATACAGCGCAGCTACCACTGCAAAGACACAACAACACTAGTCTGGACGTGCTACAACAACTACCGTAGAGGAAAAACCAATTCAAACCATGGTATTTCCTGATTGCATATTGTGTTTCAAGGCTAGTATTTCAGTACTGAAAACTATACCTAAATTAATTAATCGTGCCACTAATATAATTGCCTGCCACTAAAATCAATAAGTTATGCATTGAAATCAATTATTCTGTAATTAAGGAATGCATTTTTTTTCCTAAGATTTATCATAAAAATTGATCAGTATAATAGTCTCATGGGCGTAAACGAATCAAATGGAAAACGTTATTACCAATAATACTTTATGTTTTTGGCATCCTTTTGACAGATTACTAAGTTGTTTTTATATTGCCACAATAACATTTATGATTTTTAAACAAAATACCACACGTTGATGAAAGAGGACATAACCACGGTGTTTTACATTAGACGGACGGTTTAATCCCATGAGTAAGATGGTTCATTACTCCATATGAAAACCGAGTATCAAGAATGACATAAAATATGATATAAAACTGTCGTCATTCACAAATATGAAAGAAAGAGAACGGATCCATTACAGGATCGCGGATTGAGTAAGCAATGATGAATTCGTTAGCGATATTTTTGATATCTCTTGAATACTAAAATATTTTGTGTTCTATATGAAAAGCTACTTTCAATACCTGTGATCTTTACTCTTTAGCATTAGACAACTTGGCCTAATGTACAAACAACAGTGACTGCAATAGGTTTTTGGACCCAAAATGTGGGTGAATTTATTCTAAAATGAAACTCAAAATAGCCGTGTCAAATGAGATATAATCCCCATGGAGCCAGAGTTCGGGCTCCATAGTAACAACAGAATAAATGTGCAACCAAAGTTGAGTGAAAAGTTATCTAAATCGATGCTTTTATTCACCTTGCAGGCGGACTATTGATAATCATTAATTGGAATTCATGATGGCGCTATACAAAAGAACACAGCGCCTTACAGAAATGGACAACATTTGCAACGAGACAATAGAAAAACAGGAAACGGCAACATATATTAACACTGGAAGAAATAAGTCTTCAGCAAACGTTTGAAAACTGCCTCCCTCAGTTTAACAGGTAGCTCTTCCAAAGCATGCGAGAAGCGACAGCAAAATATAGTCACCAGCTTCTCTTCCGAGAGCAGGAAACGAGGCCTCGTTTATCAGAGTTACAGGTCACTAACAAAAAAGAAGATCGCCAAATCGGATGGAGCAACATTCCTAATACATAAAGACATCCAAACAATGATTTGGAAAGGGATTCTATCTTTAACCGCAAGCCATTCGGCCAGCAAGCCAGATCGCATAGAGTTTTAAGAAGTGACGCATCCCTAACAAAGTATATAATAAATTGTCTAAAATTATAAAATCAGTTCTATGCGTGTTCTCACTTCTGGTATGTGCACATTTTCTTGAAAATGAATTAATGTCATCTACAGGCATTAACGAAGAAAATAAAATTCAAAGTTATGGTGGTAGTTCAATAACTTTGATTCTGTATATTCACATTTATTCAATAAGGAACGAAGATGAGCAAACAGCATGAAGAACGTTTTGATTGGCAAGCATGACCTAACATCTTGTGCAGAACCAACACCCACACTTAATGCCTCTGAATATAGGACCTTTTTTCCTATTCATTAAAAAGTCTGTTCGGCACCGTTCACCTGCAGTTTATATAGGTGAATGATTTTCGATTTATGCTATGAACGCAATCAATTGCATAGAAAAGGGTTACGCGGCAGTTACGCGTTTGGTTTTGCAACAAAGATGGAGGTCACGTGCAAAAAAATTTTTTTCTAATGAGCTTTGTTCACCTTTCATTTCCTTTTCGATAAGGGATGAAATATAGGGTCAAAGAAAAATGAACCACACAGTAGAACCTCTAAACTTTATTGTATTCGTGAAAGAGGACTGGTAATTTGTGTTCACGTTATGAAAACAGCTTAATCTAAATCGGGGTGATGGTATAACACATGCAATCTTTTCAGTTGCCTGGTAATACAATGTCTGCAGTTCCAGTGAAAAGGAAGCTGTGACGTGTTTGGTATTCTACATAACGAGCGGATTTACCTATCAAGAGCCCTATTAATTTGCGGGAGGTCAATGAAATCATGGTGTACACTTGTAGTCACTGATATTCAGGGCATAAAGTGAGATGACATTTAATTCATTTCGAGAATTGACGCGAGAACACACGTAGAAATGATTTCTATAATTTGAGGAAAATTATTTCGGAACAATTATGTACTTCCGGGGGGACACCTCCTTAGTCATTATCCGAGCATGTTTTTCGCTTTGGCCTCATGGCCTAAATGTAAGGAATGCAGAGGATCAGAGCACCGACCCTGTCACAGCAATACTAGCGGGCGCTTTATTTTGGAGATGTTGCAGCCGTCAGAGGTCCACAGTGCGCGCACCAAACAGGAGGGAATTGGTATAGATGATGTGACCTATGATGTCATATATTGACATTCAGGACGCCCTCTGTTGTTTCTGGCAGGCAAAATATTACAGTCGTTCAATGACAGACCCATAAAATCTGGTCATAAATTACTTGCAGAACCTTTCTTGATCTAAATTGTAAATATGCAACTGGTAGAATTAGCAAGCATGCTTAATATGAAGGTTGGTATTATTTAATTTGAAACCAAAGTTAGAGCAGAAAAACGAAACTTTCCTCGTGCAAGTATAGGGGCTGGGCATCTGTCCAGCTTTCTTCTCTTACACCCAACAGCGGGGGCGCCACAAAAAAGATAAACAAATGTCACATCCATCTAGAGTCAATGCGGGATAGGACAAGTCTTGACAGCATTATGAAAAGCATCATGATGATGAATCGACAAATACGCCACAAATACGCAAGTTATTAATATTGATTGACATGTTTAAAGAAGCATCGAATGTGACCCCTAGGTTCTTCACGAATGTAGAAGGTCTGATAGAAATATCATCTAGTTCAAAATTAATTTTTGCTACGGTCAGACTCCCGGGCTGGCAATGACAAGGAATTCTGTTTTATCCAAGTTTACTGTAATTTGTTAAGTAACATCCAAGTATTTAGCTCAGAATGCAAGTAGACATTCTATTCAAAGCATGTTCACAATCACCAGGGATCTTAGGATAAAATGCAAAGTACAATTGAATATCATCTGCATATAGCAATGAAAACTAATGTTGTGGTGGCGTATGATGTCACCAACCGGGGGGGGGGGGGCTACTAAATCCTTGAGGGTCAATGATTGATCCCTGAGGCAGAGAATAGGTGAGGATGCGTTCATCGGATACGACTTTGTTTATCAACACCCTGACGGTACGACTTTCAAAATACGATCTGAACCATGACACAACCGAACCGCACAGTCCGAACCTACTTTAACCCTTGCAGTAAAATGGGGTGATCAACAGTGTCGAAAGCCGCAGACATATCAAGTAATACCAAGAGAACAACTTTGTTTTGTCAATATACTGGGAAAAATCATTCTTTACCTAGTAAGGGCACTTTCTTGCTATGGAACCTTTTGCTAGAGGATATACTTTCTCATAGGTTGTGTGTCTTGTTGCGTGGCCAATTTTACCTGATATGCTGCGGCCTTCTAAATTACTTTCGAAATAAACTTAACATTGGCCATTGAACTGGCGGACTTAGTTCTCCTGCCAATGTGCAAATGAGCATAAAGTGGCCATAGATTCACGCCAAAATAGGTGCATGTCGTCTAAATGAGCTACAATAGTCTAAACTGCCAATATAGTGAAACTGGTTAAATTGTCGCTAATACATGCCCATGTCCACTGAGTCAGATTAGTGGTGTCGCCACTATGTTTAAGGGCAGTGTGAACCTTGAGTTTCCGAGTATCTATTTGCGGTTTGTAACTTTGCAAATATTTAATTATTGTATGTAAAAGTATACATTTCTAGAAAGAAATTGGACGATGAACCCCGATGATGGCATCAGATTAATGTAAAACTTCCGTATTTTGAGAAAAATACTAAAAAACACGATTTTGCCCCAAAATTTAAAAAAAAAAAAAAAAAAAAAAAAAAAATCATGATTTCTTATGTTATTTTTTAGAAACAAGACAAATTTGTCTAGGGACGGTTTTTTCATTTTTTTTAAAATAGAGCTTACTTTTCGAATATAAGGAAAAATGTCAAAAAGTGTGATTTTTACTTTTCTTTTCCAAAATTTGAGCATATATTGGAGAATATCTTTAGTTAGAAATCGAAAAATGAAAAATTGAGAAAACCGTCCCTAGAGAAGACCGATTGCTATCGTAGGAAAGTAAACCTTACCTTTTACTTCGGTATTTTTGGAGTTATCTTGTCTGAAAATTTGCCAAATTTTGCGAAAATTGAACATTGAGAAAATCCGTGTTTTAGTAAAAAAGTGACTTTTTACGCCATTCAAGCTGTCTCTTCTCAATAACTTATCTTTGACTTCAAAATTTGGTATGTTGTGGAAGTGATGGAAAAGACATCTTTATGCACTATGAATCAAACATATTTTGTCTCTAACTCCAGAAATTAGAACAAATTGAATTTTCATCTGGTCTAAATTAGCGCTTTGTTTACATTTTCAAATATTATTTTTCGTTTTTCCGAGATGCGTTCGCTCAAAAGTACATTAAAACACGCGCACGCTTCCATTACGCAGCAAATATTCACCGCGCGACGCGATGGTGCGTCTTGCGCCTGACGGTGAAATGTGCTTAAATCCCGCCGTTTAGACCAAGTAGTTTTTGTGACTCAACTGGTCAAGTAGCTGTTTTAAATCGGCAAAAAAATACAGCTCAGGATGCTGTAGTGGAACCTTGTTGTAATATAAAAACGTTTAGTTTGGATGTTGTCTTAAAATGTGCAAAATCAGAAATTCGTAAAAACAAAAGCACCAGGGTTGACACTGCCCTTTCTCAGCTAAAACAAATGCTAAAGGTGCGGAAGTGTCGGAGAGGATCTCCCAGGAAGAGATCAAAACATGGCATACATAATCCACGATATATTCCACAAGCAAGGGGAAAACATGTTGATCTACCATCCGAAAGCTTCGAGGCGATCCAACAAAACCTCCACAGCAGCCAAATGTTACACCCAACCAAGTTACTCACCAACTGCTTTTAAATGAAAAGTGCAGCAAGAAGCTCAAGGAGATCAAACTAACCGTAAGAGGTACAGTGGCGACCCTGATTTCACTCGCCCCTTCAACATGGACGACCTGGAAAAACCGGTCTTGCCAAACCAGTAAAATTGCGGTCTTATTTTCAAAGGGTCCGAATTATGGATTAAAGTATGCACGTTATGCATCCTAAGCATGCGAAAGATCGTCTAAATCCAAAGAGCTATAGATCAACTATCACTCTTCAAGCCATACCTACAAGCTCGTTGAACGTCTCTGCTCAACCGTATCGCACCTGTGATAGACGTACACCTCAGACCAGGACAAGTAGGTTCCCTCCCAGCAAAGCAATAATAAGCCAGGGACTCAACAAAACCACATCGATAGTGGTGCGAGAAGGCGTTGGTAATGGAGTCGATCTACCAGATGCTTATGATAATGTTAATCACAAATGCTTACTCTATAAGGATTTTGGAACTCGTCAATGACATTGCTGGAGTGAACTTATTAAAGAATGCCTTGCAAAAAACAATGTCTTTGTTCACGTATGGAGCAAAGAAAGGCCGGTTGGCGTAGGCTCAAGAATCGTCCACCACAAGGGAGTGTGCTACTAGCACCTCTTTGTTTCAACACCTATACCAACGACATTAGGTGTGCAGGAACCAAGAGAAGATTTCAATAAGCTTCCACAATGCATTGCTTCCATGGAGGTTTTGACAGGTTCTTTGATGTGGGTCGTAGTGATGAAACATGGCTAAATGATAGTACTGATCACAAACTTGGCATTTTTAGAGCATTCATCTCTAACGATCCACATGGCACCTGTACAAAAACTCAAGGAAGCCAATGCATGTGGAAGCTACTGGTATCTTCTCTTGCAGGAACTGTTCGACGTACTATACTATCCTTATTATGAGGAAACTATCTAGTGCAAATCCATTGCCACAGGTGTGTGGTTGCCAGTATGCAACCGCAAAGCCAAACGTCAGGCTTGACTGGTCTGGAAACCCCTGGAAGCACTGTGATAATCCTGTCTACTAGGGACCTAGACTAACTTACTGTGATTTTCAAGTGGTTTATACACGACTACCCTGGCTGCCGGAAGGATAAAAAATCTTGGGTGGACTACTTTCTTGCATGGCATCTGAAAAAAGTGCTTAAAATGTCTGAAAATGCACTAGTTATATTAAGAAAGTGATGAAATTCATGATGGACATGGTAGGATGGTATGTTTTCTCAAACTAAGTCGGCATTTGACAGTGAATTTGATTGCAATTTATTCCGGCGGTTCATCAATTTCACACGATTTGCAATTACTAGCTTGGGCTACGTAGAGAATCTTGGGTTGCCGGTCTGGACATCGGGCGAGTTGGTGATTCGTAACTAAACAAATTTCTGGTCATCTTATGTTCAAAATTGGTTATTGGTGAGTAGTTGGGACTTTGGGGATTTGTGATTATTGTTGTATTGCCTTCTGTGAGCGTTTTAAATGTAAAGAAACAGCTCAAAGTTGCCATTTGTAACATAGACAACGGTGTATAAAGTGAGCTTAGGTAAAATTAGTACTACAATTATTATCAGTCTAGCTTAGTCGTGATGACTATTTTTTAGTGATAACAATTGAGGATCCTTGAATATGTTCCCGCAAAAATGACTAGCTTCAGTTTCAGTGAGGGGTGCATTTTTATTGGCGTCACTCTGTGGAAAGAATTGCGATCTTCAAAACCAGTGAAGCAAATCATTTCATTTATCCTGTGGAATAATTTTGATTTCAATCAGTATTTTTCAACTTATGACCCTCAACGACATTTATTTTTTGGACACGCTGTATGTACCCACATACACAAAAATTAGGGTGCTAGGCACGAGTAAAGTTATGTATCCTATATGTATTTGGTCAGGTTTCTAAAGTGTGTAGCAAGATGATATATGAATATTAAAAGTGGCCTGAAATATTGGGAAATAAACAAGCACCAAATTTACAAATTTTTTATTTTAAGTTTTAGGCATATTAACACGTTTCATATTTTGCATCACCACTTTTTAGGAATCAACTCAACTTTGTACAGAAGAACTTATTTAATCCCAACAAGGTAAGGTACTCCTCATGTTTTCTTAACTGCATCCCTCGGAAAGATGTGTATTTGATATCATTTGTTTTATTTGAGTATTTTTAAATTACAATATGTCGGTGGCAATTGTGACTGCCTAAAATGGGGTGACATTGATTCTCCAAAATAGCAACGTGATCAAGAAGGTTCAGTGGTACAACAATTGCAGTCATAACACCATGAAACTTACTGAGACGCTCAATTTTTTTTTTAGTAATGTTGTCTACGGTGCCTAAACGGTATATGAATCAAGATAACAATACAACGTCAAAGACCAATCTTAAATGGCATTGTTACCATAACTTTGACCTCAATGAACGCTAATGTCAACGGTGTCCTCAATCTATGATGTATGCTTACAAGGTCAAAAGAAAACAAAAACACTTGGCAATGCCAACATATCATCACATTGGCGTCAGTGATAGCTTTAAAAAGTCCACGGTCAACCAAACCCATTGACCAATGCATACATGGTCGTAGCAGTCAAAATGATATCAATGAAACAATATCAACATTCACAAAATACGGGTTTGACAGCTGTTGACGAGCGCAATTTCCAGCCTTTCATCAGTAGTACTAGAGATAGCGTCGTTCTCTTTTATCGGTGTGTTATTTATTATTTATATTATTTAGTTATTTATTTATTAGTTATTTATTTATTTATTGAGGTTATTTATTTTATTTTTGTATCATTTTTTCTACAAACTCGGCAGAATTTGACCTATTGCATAAGTCCATGGAATACTCTGTAAAATACACTGGTCTTACTACTAACAAACATCGCTTATTTCCAGACCCCCGTACTATCGCCAGAAGAACGTACAGGTCAAGTGCAGTTGACAGTAGTAAGTACCGGGGTAAATGATTCATCATAGTTTTTTCATAGAATAAGGGAAAAACAATCAACAACAACCAAACGCTACTACACAGCGCTGCCTATAAAGATCTGTAAAAACAAAAACAAAGAATATCTTTTTTTATAATTTCAAATTACGTTTTAAAGTCGAAATTTTGTTTAAGCGTCATTGTTGTTCTTGTTTGGTCTTCGGACTAGAAAATTGGCAATGAAACTGGGTGTCATGCATGGAGTTCCGTAGCAGTGGTATTTTCAACATGCGGTGTGCATGTAGGGGCTCTATTCAACCTAAGTCAGGTAAGGTGCAAAAATCGTTACTTTTGATTGGCGAGACGCATCTTAACCTAAAATGACGGGCGTTGTCTTATTGATCTTTGCAAGGTTTTACATATGTTTACGCCTTTGGATGCTTCAGATATACCACTAACTGTTCTACTCATACTTAACTGGTAAAACCCAGAGAGTATTTAGGGCCAACTTTCAGTGCATAGCCCATTGACAAGGACGGCTTAAGGGTAGTATCTTGGGGCCTATTTTATTATTTGTATTAATAGATGAGGCAATGTAATTAGTCATGGCAATATAAATGTTATGCAGATCGATACCACTCTGTCTGTAGTGGTTGGGTGCTAATTGATATTTTCTAACAAGATGAAGTATGATCTCGAAGCGATTGTAGGAAATGGTTACAAACTAACAGTTATTTCTTAAAGTGAAAAAAGTCAAAATTACGTTGATTGGACTGAGTGCAAAACTTAACAATGTACAGGCTACTGATTTTATGTTGTTTACATGGCGTGAGTCTTGAACGTGTAAGAATTGTAAGTGTTAGGTTGAAGTGATGATGAACTTCGTTAGCATAAACTGTGGATGTGTATTTAAAAAGTATGATAGGAATATTTTAAATTTTTAAAGCCTTGTATTAACTTCATTTGACTACTGTAGTGTAAAAAAAAAAAAACCCGGGGTGGTAGACCGTTATAAGTTGGTGTGTACATAAAATAGTGCCTACTAAGTAAAATATTCTTAGGGTTAATTATTTACACCATCTGATCTTCTGTACAATGAGCTTAGATGGGATCATTTACACATAAAACAGTTGGTTAAAGATTATTTCAAAGCACTTATGATGTACAAATGCCCGAAACAATTATAAGCACCACAGTATCTGATTATAACATATTCGTTACGTTCACGATAATCGCAATGTTTCATACCCAAGACAAGAAGCTGCTGAGACAGATAGCTTACCCTTTTGAATCATGGCCAGGCACCCTATTTGTTATAAATCCGTTTTATGTACAGTGTGTTACGGTATGGAATGATTTGAACATTAAGTAAGAAATCTGCGAGTTAACAATCCTGTAAACAAAGTATTGAAGTTATTTTATCAGTAAATTTCTTTACATATTTAATGATTATGGTTTTTAATGGCTGTAAAACACCCCATGTTTTCTTGAAACTTTATTGTAGATCATTTGCTGATTTTTACTATGCAAGACCTAAAACTTAAGTTAAAATTGAAAAACTTCCAATTTTGAGTAGCTTACAAAACCAGTTTGTAATCAATGCAAATCGACCAATTCGATTTTGCACTCTCCGGTTGATGAAGCTATATCTTTGTTCTCAAAAATGGGATAAATATGAAATAAACGGCAATACAAACTTTTGATTTGCTCGATTTAAGTGGATACCTAACAAAGACCATGCGAATACTTTGTTGTTAACAAAATACCTTTTGCCTCGAGTGTTAACATTTTTTGGGATAGCGTGTACTTGTAATGTTAAATTCATATCAGATTTATACTTAAATTTCCATTTGGTACAGACTACCCTAGTGGAGGCCACGTGAGGGCAATGGTCAACATTCTCTCCATGGTCCACGTTAGATACTACACGCCGCTTACGGCAGCCATTTTTACAGTAGGTAAGTTTACCAATGGTAATCTAAATCGTTAATTTGTATTAAAGCTTAGATAGACAATCCAATTTTCATTAAAAATAAAAGCATATTAAAAACAATGAATTAACGATTTAACTAAACAAATTGTTGCTTTTGCATATTGTCGGCCGCGTCACATGAGTGACGTCTTCGGTATTTTGGGGTTTTTTGAGATATTTGGCATAGACCGTTGTTTTGTAATACTCTACTTTGGCCAATTACGGTTGTTTGTAATAATCTACAAAAAACCTCAAAGTGGCTAATTAGTAAAGTATTAATTAACTAATTATGACGTATTTGCAAAACCTAAAATTGTCTTTATCACATATCGACGTATTTGTCGAAAATCTGCACAGGCCTATAACATCGTATCTGAATTTTGACGCATTTGTGCGACGTATTTTTCAGGTCACGGTAGAGTTGCTATTTTGCGCAAACGCGTCACAAACGACGTACGCTGTCAAAAATTTGTCCCGAAAAAAAAAAAACAGACTCATCTTTAATTACCAGCACTCTTGTCGTATTTTTACGGCGTTTTCCATTTTGTTTACACACATTATGTATTTATAACAACATTTTTTACTGTTGTGCATTTTTTTAAAATAACAGATTGTGAAAAACTAGTTTGCTCAGCTGCCAGCAACTTCCGTTTTATTACGTATTTGAGATTTTTACAAATAGACCTGCGCTTTGTTAAACCTAAAAAACTACAGATTAATATTTTTTTTAAATCTGTAACTTTTATAACCATTTTTATGCATATTCGAAATTTCCGTGTATTATTACGAATTTCAATAATACAAAAACGGATGTTGCTGTTAAATTAAAAAAACGTAAAAGGTAAAAAATACAGAGACTTTTAACAGTGTATTTGCCAGACATATTGGTTATTTACACGTTGTAATTACTATTTTGTCGTTTTCACATAATTGGAAGTTGATTAGCTAAATATACGTAATGATAGGTATGCAATAGCGTATAGTGTAAAACGAGCACTTCTTAAAGTTACTTTCTAGTAAACGTTACATATTTATTACCTATTTCCCCTGTATAAAGTGTTAACAACTTGACTTTTTTGCCAACTACAATTTGACTTTTTTGCCAACTACAATTTGCAACAATATAAAATAACTTACACTAACTTACAATATAAAATAACTTACACTCAAATTAAATTTCGATCCTTGCCACTGACTTCTCTATTACGATGTCTGAACTTGACTTTATTTCACCTTTGGTCACTTCAGCATCTGCAAAGATGCCAGTTTAATTTAGTTTATATAGCAATGTGGGTAAATATAGAACCCAATCATCGTTCGAAATTTGTCGACAGACGACAACGTCGTCGGCAAAGAGCCTCACCTCAGAATTTAGGTTTTGGGGAATATCATTAATGTAAGCCAAAAATCATAACGGGCCTAGCACCGTGCCTTGGGAAACGCCAGAACTCACATCTGTCCCAGCCGAGTGTTCACTCCCGCATAAGACACACGGAAATGTTGGTTTATATGGTCCTGGGTTTGGGTGTAAATCCCGGCTTCCATCATAACCAAAAAGGAAACGTTAAGTCAGAGAGCGAGTCAGCATAGTGCAACCAATTGATCGTGATTTGTAGCTTCTGCGAGGCAAGCAATTATGAATGTTTTCATCCTGATACTTCAATTGAAACACCTGGTTGTATATTCAAAGTAGGATTTGCATCAAATACAATCTTCCTACAGGCATAGCTATATCATTGTACGATGATATGAGTACCATAAACCGTTTAACTGGTGTCCATTAAAAGAACTCCTCTTACAACGTTTAGTAAGATCTCATTCAATTTGAAATCAACTGTTTATACGCCAATTACATACCAGTTATCACATTATCAGTTACATTCCCTTAATTATCATATTTAACCACCCAATATCAAAGATAAGAAATGAGAATATCTAAACGTTTTGAAGTACTCTTAATTCCTTTGGAATGTCTTTGCAGGGAGTTGTGTCCTTGATAATGCTTCTTTCGGGAAGTATTGACGGTCTTTAGATTACTCACTTCGCCTGCAGGGCTCTTTTATGGAGCGGCTGTTGCCTGTGTTATAGTGCTCGGTTCCTCACCCAGAATTGGACGACCCTTAGGAAAAAAAAGAAATATTAACATAAGACCCCCCCTACTTCACAACCCCATAATTTGAGGAAGTGATTATATTACACTACAGGTTCTTGCAGCCAAGAACTCAAACGGTATATACACGACCGTCGAAAAATGAAGGATTACTACCTGGCCAATCAATTTAAAGCTGGGGAGTTCGATACTAACTTTGATATTATTTATGTCTAATGAATGACTGTTTTTTTACGGAGCAGTTAGGGTCAGAGGGTGTTTTGAATTTGTTTTGAACTATATCCCACAATGCATTGCAATGTGTCTATGCTGTACTGTACTCAATGTCAGTACTTTATAGGGATAAAAAGTTGTTTCAAGATGTTTAAGATCCATCAGACATTTTCATGATCATGCTAAAATACCCTATAGGTATTAACGCTTTGTGTGCTAAAATGAGCGTAAAGTCAGTGTTTTATGTGTTAAGATAAGATTTTTGGTGTATCCCAGACCCCTATTGAGGTTATATTTCCCAAAACGGGTGCATTGTGGGGTCACACACTTTGGGTTAAGATTTAGGGTTTTGGTTAGGGTAACGGTTTAGAGTGTTTTTGTTGTGGATTGTACAAGTCTTGTCGGAGATCAGGATAGATTAATTAGCATTTATAGTAGCTGAGAAGAACGGCTTCAATATTCAGATCATCAGAGTGGTTATAAAACAACCGACAAGTGCGACCTGATAGCTCTTTAATTCATAGTCAGACACATTCATAGCAAAAAGTCGCAAGCTCCATCTATGACTCTTGTTAAACTGGTGCACGCGTGGACGCAATCAATTATACTGTCGTGTATATACCGATTTGCTAGTTGTGTACACGACCGTCGTGTATAGACCGTCTGCCTAATTGACAGTAATGGTCCTTTTTTCGAACTGCTGAAAAGGTAAAGAAATTTGTTCAAACAGTACAATAGCAGTAGTACTACACATAGAAAAAACTAAAACACAACGTGTAAGCATAGAAATGTATTATGAAGTTATGCTCACATAATTTGCGTAATTTTTACCATAATTAATTGTAATCAAAACTTAACTTTACCTGCAGACTTCAAGCGTTTTGAAATAGGAAAAAAACGCATGCTTATTACCTCAGCATATAACTGAATTTTATGGGTTATTTGGAAGCAGCGGCCAGCGATTATGCAATCAATTTCAAGTGTTATTAAAGTTGCTAGAAAAAGGAACAACCAAATTATTCAACAATCACGTAAAAAAAACTTGATTTACAAGCAACAATGATAGCGAGAGTATTTAATGGTAATTTAAACCATTAAACAATTAGTCTTACTTTCAACACAATGTTTTCACCTTTGTCTTATCTTATACTACAATACTCAAATACAATAAAACAAAGAAAGGCGTGTGCTTGTGTAGCATATTAAGACAGGTGTCAGTTTTGCATACAGAAATAAAATATCCGTTTAAACAATTAATGTGAAGTATATGAAAAGAACACTGGTCAAGTATGGTAAGCAATGATTTGTGTGATGTATGAGTATGATCTAGTACGTCCGATTAACAGATTGATCAAAGTTTTGGTAATTTGTTATCTTCATGCCCCAAATTGGGCCAATTGCAGCCAAAACTTGATCCGGAGAATCACTGGCCCAAGGTCATATTGGTGTACTCGATGGGGTGAGAGGGCATTGAGCCGAATTAAAGGAGCCATCTTTGATTTTTTTTGCGACCATAAATCAATGCTACGATCACAAAACTTGGTCGGTATAAGCAAGACACAAGGACAGTAGGAGGTGTACACCAGATTGGGGTCAAAGGTTATGTGGATGGATTAAATGGGCCGCCGGTATCATCACATCTGAAGATGGTACATGTGAAAATGTTAAAACATTTTCTCATCGCGATGAGGGCAAGACATGTGGTTTGATAATCGCCTTGGTTTTTGTTTTAGTTTTTTTCTTTTCTATTTAAAGATATTAAGGAATAAAAAGAATGACAATCTATACCATCAATTAACTATATTATTTTAAAAAATACCTACTAAAGTAAAATATCTAAACGCGTAATCATAGGGGTTCATACACTCTGCAATCACAAACCAAAGGTTCGAAAAAAGTTGCACTTAATGCAATATGTGTTTGGTTTTTGGTGGTTGTAAAAGTGTCAGATGTTCATGTATTGTTAAAGATATGTTTTTGCTTTCTTACCACACAACATTTTCAAGGTTCCGATAATCATTCCAATTCTCGTCGTCATAGCCGCAAGGCTACTTCGTTGTAGCACCTATCATCTATTGGATCTGCATTAGAATTCGTATAGCCAACATAGTCATTCTTGCCAGGATTTGCTAGTGGTACTTCCCCTTTGTTTATTTCCACTTAGAATATGCCTTTTATCGCGGTACAGTAGCACTTGGAAGTATGTTTTATTTTAATTCCATAATAAAAGATATTTCAGATATGATGTCTTTTTAACTAACAAAAACGGTGGTCGCGGCCCGAACCCCTTCCGCAATACACAGGCAATGTAAACAAAAAACACTGTATTATAATATAGTTATGTGATCGTAAATGTGATCTTAATTTGAAGTTTAGAGTAAGAGGGTTTTAAAATGTTTTTCTATAGTTTGAAGGATGCTGAATCAGAATTTTAGGGTTCAAAACCGCCCATCATTGGGAAATGATGGGGCGGTTGTAAAAGGTGAAGGAGGGTAAATGGTGTCAACTGTAATTAAATGATACATCTTAAAATAGACATGATACTCAATGTACGTGCTTTATTATAAGTATCCAATAGGGTAAATGTTTAGGTTGCGACCTTTAGATACACCGGCTAACAAACCTGATATGGCAAGGTCGTCGACGGGGACGCGGTTAAATTATAAAATGTTCAGTTATTGTGAAACGTGTAAATATTGCTCTGAGTCATACTGACTGATTTTTAAATCTTTGGGGAAAGCTCTGTGGTCAATGTCAAGTCAAGTTTAGTGGATGGGGGGTTGTTTTTTTTTTTTTTTTTTTTTTTTTTTTTTTTTTGTTCTTTTGGTTTTTTTTTTTCTTTTTTTTTTTTTTTTGGGTTTTTTTTTTGGGTTTGGTGGTTGTTTTGTGGGGGTTTGTTTGGGTTTCTTGATGTTCGTTGTGTTTTAGTGCCCCATTTTTTCCACTAAGTGTGCAACCAAATACCAAACATTGTAAAATAAAGGACGAAACAATTAGACAACCAGTTCTACAAAATCGGAAACAGTGGTTAAATTTTACCTCAGTATGACCTGAACCTTAATAAGATGTAACATATGATGCACGTGTCCAGTTGAATAGGCGAAAAGTAGGGAATACGAAGGACTAAGCTCATTACATAAATACATAAACATGAGGATTAATGACGTCATCATCAGCCCACGTCCAAAACTTCCTATTATACCTCTACAGACCACTCTTCATAAGGTAACCCTCTTACCTGAAAAAGGCTTTTATATCAGAGTAACATTCTAGGATGAAAATTTCGTACCTGGGTAAAATTTTGGAAAGTTATCTCCATAAATGGACGACCTGTAGCTTCGATACATGCAAATGTTGCAGAGTGTTTGTTACAATTTATAGATGCGCTATAGCAAAATTGCAGCAGTTCCGCCAAGGGAGGGCTGGTTTTTCAGCTTAATGGTCTGATATTCCTTACGGTCTCAAATTACCTACCTTACCCATTTTGTTTTGGGTTAAACTGTTGTCGAAGGACGCATTCAATGAAAATAAAATAGGCGACTTTATAAACGTTCCTGAAGTTGGAAAGAATACAGAATACGTGTAATCATGTAAAAGCTCTTTGTTTTGTACAATTAACTGTATGTATTTTCTTCCCAATTTCATTACATACGCAGAATGAAATCCCCGCGAAATGCACTGTTTTTTGCGAGGTAGCACCATCCGTGCAGACATAGACGACGATGATAAAGCATAGTTTTCTGTATGTGTTTCGGATAAAGATTTTGTGTCTGTCTTATTCCAACCTCAAAGTGGAAGTGTGGATCATCCATGAAATAGGTTTTAATTTAGTTAGTCCGCAAGCCTCTTGAAATTTACGATTTTATTTGTAAAAAAGTGTTATTACACATGCAAATAAAGTGAGGCCTACATGTATTGATCTATGTACCATTTTAGGAGACCTATAGATTTAGTTTGTCCTTTTCAAGGGACCACAACAGATTATTTTATATTCTCTACGGCCTAAAACTCAAAACCCACACATGACAAAAAATACGGAAGCAGACCTGCCTTGCGTTAGTGGGAAATTGCTCCTTGATCTGACAAAAAAATCATACCTCACTTTTGCGGTGATTGTCAGATTTTTACTCTAGGGATATAGACAAGATTTGTACCCATTATACTTTGGTTCAAGAAATGGTGTCTAACTTTTGCATTATTTGCGACGAAAACTACAGAAGCCTGTTGACTATGATGCTCTTCATCCACTGTAGGTTTTGAGCGGATTTTACATGTACCCATAAAATGACCACTGTGATGGACATTGGCGAAAGCTCATAGATTTGTGACGCCTGACGTAGACAAAATGAGTTCTTACCAGTCGATTTTAGGTGCTTTTATTGAATTGTTAACACCCACTAAAAAGCGCGGATTAGGTTTGTAAAAAAAATATGAAAATAACATTATTTGTAACTAAAGGCACTATCAGTGATTTGCTAAATGCAGCAAATTTGAAAAAAAATGCATAAAAAATAAGATTTGGCAGCTTAACAAGTACAGGTACCCTAAATACCCTGGCAATGATAAGGCAGAAGCAAGATTATAAGTACAAATCGGATATTTTAGTCATTTGTGCCCGAACGGAACATTCTCCAACACTAATTAATGGAGAGTCATATCTTGAACACTGCCGTTCTCCTTTTCTGTCGATTCGTTAGTTGTAAAAAGGAATTATGAAGATTATACAGATAGCCCTTCACGTTTAGCTATTTCTGCAATTTAAAATATTTTGTCTAACCCGGATGAATCACTGACGGTGTCTTTAAAAAGAATTCTTATGGTAATCCCAGAGAAATTATTGGATCACTCTATGGTATTCTGTAATAATAATTTGAGGAATTTGCAAATCGTTTAATATATAAAACCTCCAAACGTTCATGTACATCTCCTGAAATACACGGGACCAATGATATATCATACTGCGGACCCTTGATGTCGAGGTACCATTATATAAACTCGATGTCATGTGCACACGCACCTGTACAATACGTAAATTAGTTATATGCAGAAAGTCGTTATCATTTTGGCGCCTTATTTCGAACTCAGAAAATGCACTCTGGACGTGTCCAGTGACATATTGGGTGACCAGGGGTCGGTGGTAAATTTGAATGGCGAATTCTCTGTCTGGGTATAGAAGTATACATACAATGCATCAATAACATTTAAATAAAAAACCATAGAACACGTAGTTTAGTGAAGTGGTGACTCAGGGTGACAAAAATGGGTTTTGGGGTGTATAATAATTATAATAGGGCGGTTTTGAGGTAGAGTGTATCGGTGCGCATGGTACAGAGCGCATAGCTGTAGCCATGGCGCGTAGGTAAGGGGTATTATGTTTGATAGAGAGTTACTTTGACAGGGGAAGTTCTGAGAGTTTGGGAGTTATGCACAGGTAATTGAACAGAAGCAGATTGATGTGAAACTTCATATTTTTTTATAAGTTAATCATGATATTACTAGATCGTGTGAACAAAGGTTTAAGAGATGATTTTTACGGTCACTGGGACCGACACTGCAATAGTAAATGCACTTAGCAGTTTCACAAATTACCATCCCCAATGCCAAATCGAAGCAGACAAATGTGTCATACACTCTCTACACAGAACCCACTTGTATAGTCTCACATCTTGTTCTATTACCTGTGCCAACAGAGATCAGAAAGGCTTGCTGCTTTGCGTATTGTAGTTATAAACGGTACGAGATGATAGTTTGGGGTCACGTGTCAGGACCAGGTCACGTGTAAGGTATCAGAGACCGTTTGCTCTCGGGGGCGACGATATATTAAATCCGCTATGTTAAACAAGTTGTTACATGAACCTCTCTCTGCCCAAGTGCTATTATTTTTTCCAAAGACACCGTGTATTATGTTTAACAGTACAAAATTTACCTTTTCCCTACTGATTCAAACACCGACGAACGATGACGATAATCGGTTACTTTTTTTCCAATGTCATGATACGGCTAACTTTCATTTTTACCCGAATGGGTTCCCCCCGAAGCAAAATATAAACCAATCAATGCCGGACGACGTTCATCAAATCTTTATTTTTACCAAAAATTGGCTGTTATTCCCCTAATAAAATAAAATTCCTTTTCAAGATTCAACATCTGTAATGTTGCTTATAATAATTAATATTCAATGTCCCCCCGCATTAATGTGAAAAAGATGGTTCCATAAGATCTACCTACAACCTGAAAACAAAGTCAGCCGGCTAAATACCCTTACCCGTGTACTTAATTAGCCGACTCGGATCCCCGTGTTGGTTTTTGCAGGCTAACAGCCACGTGCGCGCTGGTGCGTGGGGGTTTTTTTAAATGCTTCCTAGATCTTTAGTCGCAGTCAAAGTAACTTTCACTGGGAAAAATTGCAACATAATTTATTTTTAAAACCAAAACATTTGAATCAAGTCAAGTAAAATCGTGTTAATAGTGTACAGAACGTATACCTTACCTTGTTTAAGGGAATTACAAAAAGAAAGTTTACTCTAGGTCCGACCGTTTAGTTTACAATCTGAGTATAGCCCTATTCATGTTTAAGGTGTAAAACTTTTAGAATACCCACATTAGACTTCAAAGTGGTGTCAAATTGTTTCATCTTGTTGCCTAGGATCCGAAATTTCAGGGCAAATGTAACAAATCTACACTACATGGTCAATTGGGGGATGACAAAAACATCTTTTCAGTCCTGTTGACTCCGTGGATGATCACGGATAGTTTCTTTAATACTAATTAACGGGTGTCGGTGGAATTAAAATGGTAATGTTGAATATCCAAACTCAACAATTAACAAAAGATCGATTGATCTTACGCAAAAGAGTAAATTTTGCCAAAAGACAAATTCTCTTATTTTCTTGGGTACTTATGTTTGAGCGGCATCACACTAAATCACTTCTTGTCCGATTAATGGTATGTCCAACACAGAAAGAAGCTTAGCTAATAAATTAATAAACCAACAGATACTAAGCAATTCAAGAGATGGACACATGGAATTTTTACTTATTATTACAACTTAATTTAATTAACTTGCCATTGCGGCATGAATACAATTATTGATTTATAAAAATATAATATTGCAACAAAGCTTATAAGAATTTAAAAGGTTGCAAACCCTTTGAACTCCTAACTTTTGACATCTCCAAAATATTCCAATTATTGTCAATGAAACCCCTGATTTGTCAATCCCATACTTGATGACTTTTAGAATATACTTCTGTTGATTATACAATTCGTGTAAAAACCATACTCAAAGTCTTCAGCTTCAGCCAAATAAATATTTCAGCAACTTTAATTTCCAATTCTCCACTAATACAAATTATTTAACTTCTATGAGCTAGTGCCGGAATTTCCACTCATTTAGGTGTTGTTGCGTCCATAAAGGAGTTGATTGTTGATTCCAGACATTAAGCCAGAAGCAGTTTCACAAATAATGGATAGAATCCAACTCAGCACTAACCATATCCAATGTAGATTGTTAAAAAATACATAGACAGTCAAAAAAAGTTCAAAGAAACTACTGGGTCAATGGGTGTGCAGACTAGGGTCGAACCAAATCAAAACCGCAACATCATTCTGGTAGGTGAACTTGAAGCTCGATGTTTCCTAGCCACAACTGGTGGTCGCATTCCATATCTGGTGACTCATGACAGGCGCCATGCTTTCCAACAGGCGAATTGACAGCATTTCCCCTCAGATTGGTAGCATCAGCAACATGAAATATCTATCTCCACCTTGAGAGTCTTCATTTGCATTCCACTGAATAGATCAAACCAATTTTAAAAATGCCATATCTCCTACGCCTAAGCTTCGCACGCCAAAACAGGATTGGACCTCAGTGTCTTCTGTCCCCCTCAGCGAGGTTCACATCATGAGTGAGCTAACCTTGCCACATGGCAAGCCCATCTATAGCCACTGCACTAGAAATTACGCATGTGAAATGCTTCTATAGAAATACCCAACAATGCTGGTGGTATGTGACATTGAACACCTGACACTGCATAAAACAAAGAAATATGCTTCTGCTTGAGTAATAAAACAAACTGGCAATGCCGTCAACGTCAGGACAGTTCACAGAGCACTGAAATAAACCTATCTTCAATCATAAAATCCCTCAGTGACTTATTTGTGACATGTTACTTAGTTTCAGTAAAAACCCAGAATTTTTGTTTGTGTTTTGAATAACTTAAACCTATGTCTTATGTATAGTGAGTTTTCAGTTTAAGCTTTTTTTCCAGAAAGTCATTTTTTTCATAACACTGAATTCTTAAATGTGCGACACTGGCACAAAATTTCATTTTTCAATCGCAAAGTATTAAAGTGACAATGAAGTCCCAATCTTGCCAATGAGAAATTGGTGATTTTACGTACTCGATATGTATTATTATTAATCGCATTGATATTTCATCATAACTAGAAGGAAATAGTTAAATCCGAAAGATAAGTTACACTTGCTAGAAGACTTTGGTTAATATCCCTAGCAACCTTTTCATCACTTCTCTATTTGTAATAGATAAATGGTGGCGTCGTTTTTTGGAGGGGGTGCCCCCTTAGTGTACAACATAACATACTTAAATGGAAGACGAGTTCGTATCCTTACAGTACGTAGTACAATAATATAACTGAAAATTTGTGTTATCAAGTCCTATATTTTTAGATGGTGTTTGTATTATCTGTATGAGATCATTTGTATCATATACTGATGGTTACTTTTCTGACATGTATATTTCTTAGAGCTAAATTATGATATAGCGAAGGAATGTTCATATAATATGATACAAATATTGACTGCTTCATGAGGGAAATGGTGCGAAATACCTCCCCTCGGTGCCTGGAGACCGTGGGCCTACTATTTCCTGAGACCGAAGGTCGAGGAAAAATGGTAGGCCATGGTCTCCAGTCACCGAGGGTAGGCATTTTGCACCATTTCACGAATATAGCGGCAGTCAATATTTGTTTTATATACCATTAAAAAATATTTCTGTCATGTGAAAAAAAACTTGCAAGTCCCGACCCGAGACACTGCCACCGCAACTCAATTGCTAGTCAATCAGGCTAATCTAGACTCTAGTCATGTTTCAGTCCAATCGCGACTCTCTCCCACAAATTTCTCGAACCGCTCTAGATGTACGTTGTTGTTTTGGTGACTATCTACAGCATCGAGATTTCGCCATTTTGAGTCAACCAGTAAATGGAAATTAACCCGCGTGGAAATTTACACACGCAAATTCAAGCAGAGATATATCGATGAAGTGTCAGAGTTTGGTCGCTGAGCGGGTCAGATCCTAGAGTGACATAAATCAACACTGTGAGGCATGGGCGATGCAAAATACCAATGGAGGGAAAAAAGTTCCCCTAAAAATTAACTATTTCCCGTGATGGGGGAACTAGTAGCTTTTTTATGGGAACTTTTTTCCCTCCTGTGAAATTTTGGGACTAGTCTCACATATTTTGTAATGTCCGTGAATAAGGTATCCCCAATCACATGACAGAAATATTTTTATGTGTTATATATGTTCTCTATCTTATGTCATTTTACATTAATAGACACATGGTGTTTCAGTATTTTCTGAACTGAAAAGAAACATTTGATTACTTGCCTTATAAATGGATCATACTTTATTAAGTCCTACAAAGTCTACACCATTTGTTACAACAGATTAGTAAAAGCGTTTAATACACCTGAACGACTGGCATTTCGTGTATTTTCTAATGGACAGACTCATCTTCCGAAGGGTTTATTCTCCCGAAGGGCCGTTTGTCCGAACTCACTATTCTATCTATCGAAGTCCATATTTTTTTTCCGAAGGGTTTTCTTCGAATGTTATATGTCCGAAACTTTTTCACTACCGAAGGTCGTTTTGTCTCGAAAAATAGTGTTCATTTATCCGAAGATCATTACTCCGAAAAGTTAATTTTTCCAAAGGTTTATTCTTTCGACGGGATTCTTCCAAGGGGCATTGGTCCGAAAACAAAAAGGGGTCGTTAGTCCGAATTAGATTGAGGGAAATTGGTCCGAAGGGACGTTTGT
>JAMKCH010012976.1:0-38392 GCA_023653785.1 Ophioderma brevispina
TTTCGCGGGCTTTTTCGATTTTCTCATTTGCGGTCGCGTCCTCCGCGTATACTCATTGGCCAACGCACTCGCCCATCACCATCACAGGCGCTCTTCTGATCCTTCGAGCCTATATAAATATAAATTACCCGTAAATTGTGATCGTCTAGCTGGTGTAGTGGCTTAATTTGGTCTTCACGCGAGGGTCCCAGGTTCCATTCCCAGTACAGGTAGTGAGTAATTTTGTGTCTGCCAAACCAACTTGTGTAATATGCGTGATGTAGATTTCCTTGCAATATAACAGATCAATATAGTCCGATTACCTTTTTTCTCTATTTACTAGGCTTTAATTAGGCAATTATCAATGTTTTGCAAAGTATCTCATAACTTTTGCGAAACGTTTTTAAAACTCGTTCTTACGTTTTAATCAACGTTTTGATAACGTTCTCAAATCGTTTTAATAACGTCTTACAAAACGTTTTAAAACGGGAAAAGTGTTCTACACATTCATGTGTTTTTAACGTGTTAAAATACGTCAACGTGACCAATTTTAAAACTTTTTAACGTTGTCACAACTTCATTTGGCTAGCTGGGCACACTTCGTCCGTGTGGTTGTGCCACCAGCCGCACGTCATCACTGTTGCTTCACAAAGCACAGGCACATAAAATCTGTGCGCCATGCATTATGTTATGCAGTGTTGCATTTCCCCAATGTTTCATTGTCCAATGGACAATCTTCTGCAATAATTATGGCATGCAAAAACCGATGTGAAGAAACCATGCTACTATTATCCCAAGGCTGGACCGATTGTAACTCTACTTTAATCAGGTGTTTTTGGTTATATGCTCCTTTACACAAGAACACCAGAGGTGTTTTGAATCAATCCGCATATCCATTGCCATGTAAATCTACTGTCTGTACTAAAACACAATGTCAGTACTTAAAGGGAAAACATTTTCAGAAGTTTAAGAACCACAATAGATTTCAGGATCTTGCTAAAGGTCAGTGCTTTGTTGGGCAAAATTGAGTGTAAAAACTTTTACAGGATTTTTATTAAGTGTTAAGAATAAAAATGATTTTTGTGCAATCACATGCCTTATTAAGGTAACCTTTCCCCAAAACTGGTGCATTGTGGGATTGAATCAAAACACCCTCTGGGAGAAAAAAAATTGAAGGTTGTCATTGGTGAACTCCATCATGAAAACATAACAAAACCTAAAAATCAAAAATTAAAAAAAAAAAATATTTTTCTCATTCACCAAAACTGTTGCAGTTAAAGATTCAACTGACTATAAAGGTTGTTTTATATTTTTAAATAAATTGTATTGTATGAATAAAGGTGTGAATAATATGCCCTGAATGAGGTAGTGTAAAGCATTGGGCGGCCCCAGACCTCTGTTTCTGGGGGGGGGCCAACAGGGGCAAAGTAATTTTTTTTGGGGGGGGCAAAATTGAAATTCTGGGGGGCAAAGTCATCAAATAATTTGAGATTTCTACAATTTTGGCCCAAAATCGCTGATTTCCCCAAATTTGGTGATTTTTGGCCCCAATCCCGAATTTTGCCAAAAATAAAATCGCTCATTTTTTTCTTTCGGTCGGGGGGCAAACTAGGGGAAAAAGAAAAAAATTAGGGGGGGGGCAAAAGCCCCATGCCCCCGCCCATGCCCCCCCCCCCGTGGCGCCGGCCAAAACCGGATTTAACACTTTGGTTTAACTACTATAAACTATAATATCTTTCAAGCTTTATTTTCATGTATCAGGATATGCTTGTTGTGTTATATGTTGCCAGTTTAATCAGTGGCGACACAGTTTTTCCACAATCATTTGGATCATTTTATTCCACTGACTACTCCCCGTCCTTATGTAATATTCTATGAATTATTATTTATTGTCTTAAAATCTAGTTTTACTTCTTTCTATGGAGAATGGGGGCTTACAGAGGGCGCTATAAACATTTAAAATCATGCCTTGCAGGTTTATGTGGCCATATTCCCTGCACGGATCTTTTCTGATTTTTGCAGATGTAACAGCTCTGTATATCGCCTACTTTTTCCCTACTTTAATATATCAGTTGTCAAAATTGTGTTGCCACTTCTTAAATTGTTTCTAAAAAGTCAAAGAGACAATTTGCATTGGGTCAAACAGCTGTGTTATGATTGGATTCCTGTATTGCTTTACAGATAGCTTTAGTTAAATGCAATAATTCGAAATAATTTCTGTCTGTAAATGTCCCAGGGGAGGGTTCTTAGGCTGTTTGTTGGGTACGTACTCATTCAGGGGTTTTGAAAGTACAACCTAATGGGACCAAATTTTCAATGAAAAATATAACCCTAACAGTACCAATTTTAAGCACAAAATTACCAGTTTTCAGTGACAATATACCACTAAAACCGGACCAATTTGGTAAATGGACAGAAATTACAACAAATTGGCTCATGTACACTGAGACCAACTGTGCTCATTTCATTAAAACACTATCAGAATCAAGAGGAGGTATGTGTTCTTCCCACAATGCATTTGGCTTTCCATACAATTTTTACCCTGGTTGTCACTGAGTTTATAGTGACAAAATGTGGTACTCAAATTGTAAGATTGGGAATGGAGTTCTGTTAAATTATGTACTTTTTGTCACATAACGCAGTGCAAACGGCCGTGGGCAAAAGTGTAATGGAGAATTGCATTGTGGTGAAAACATTATACCTCCTCTTATCAGAATCAACTAAAATTGTGAAAATGTGTCTTCAAAAATATCTTTTGAACCATAAACAGAAGAGAGTGTGATAAGAGAGGGTTGTAATACTAATTACATGCTAATACTCTACCATTTCTTATTTTCAGGGCTGGTATTTTCTTTGGAAGGGGGTGGCTGGGGAAAACATGTCTCCCCCAGTTTAGTTTACCAGTGTGTGTGTGTGTGGGGGGGATCCATTCACCTAGAATTCAAATGTTTATTTACTGTCCATTGGGGGAAAATTTTTCTTGTGCACCCTCCAAGAGCCTGCAATGCAATGGGTTGTTGGATTTTTCTCACTGGGTGGCAGCAGTCCTTGTTGTATTGAAGCCATAAGGATCGCATATTAAAGATTACATTGATTTAGAAATCTGTTTTATAAAGGTGGGATTTGGGGAATAGTACCCTCTTGAAGACAAATTGAAACTAGTGATACCATTATTTTCCATGGAAGAATAACGCCATCACCTTGGTTTCAATTCATATTTTTATTCTCTTATTACAAAATATCACTTCAAATGTTGTCGAATAAGTAGTTAGGCCATCTGCAGCAATTTCCATGACTGTTGAGAGCTGAGTATCATTTCTCAGTAGATTTGTTTTCTATGAAGGTTAATGAACAAATTTAGTGGGGTACTCTGGTGAAAGTGTAGGGAAGGGGTGGTAAAATCATAATACCAAGGTCAACATTTTTTTAAATGATTGGATTGCTGTAAAAGTGTTTGTCTTGTTACAAGGAATAAAAATAATGGTATAGTTTGTCCACCTGCAACGTATGGTTGCAGAGATGACAAAAATTTTCAAATGTCAAAGGTCACCCCAAAGGTTAAATCTTTAATATTGTTCTGATTTCTTTAAAAATTGACTCAAATTGTTCATCTTTCCTCAAAGACTGCCAACTACTTTTGCTGCAATCCCCATGGACAGGTTAACATTTTGAGACCATTTTTAGAAAAATTGATGCAATATTAAAGATTTAACCTTCGGTGATGACCTTTGACATTTGATGATTTTTGTCTTATACCGCCGTAACCATATGTTGTAGGTAGTACAAACTATACCTTTTTGAAATCCTTGTAACAAGATTCAAGATTCATTTTATTTAGCATAACATATGACAAAAAGTATGTAACAGTACATTATATAATAGTTCAAAAAGAAAGTAACAATTGAAAACTGTTTTAAGATGAAATAGATGAGCGATATGATATGCTAGGACTGGTAATGGACAACCCCGTGGGGCTTGTAGTTATTGCTGGCCCGATAAAAAATACAAGTAAGATAATTATACTAAATAGTACATAATTAACACAAATAAGGGATTATAAAAATATTAGAATAATTATGTATGTATGTAAATTTTTGTTTACCTGTTTACAGCAACCCAAGCATTTATCATTTTTTCCCCTTTATTATGGATTTACCCCCTCCTAGATTCCGCCCACACTTTCACTAGGAGCACCCCCGCTAAATTTCTTCATTAACCTTCATAGAAGACAAATCCACTGAGAAATGATGCTCTACTCTCAACGGTCACAGGATTGCTCCAGATGACCCAACTAAAAGTTGTTTTTAAAACTGTACTTAATTTGTGCTGCTAGTCTTGCCATTTTGTAATGCAAAGTGCTTAAACTTTATTTTGTGCTTACAACAGAATAAAAGCCATCTTAAGCAATTTTTAATCATGGTAATTGATGTATTTTCTTTTGTAACTGTCTTACCTGCGGTAGTCTTTTAGAATGCGGTAGTTATTAAAGGGGGGGGTGAACCAATTTAAGTCTATAAATTTTTCATCTTGATAGAATGGCCTTCACCCCAAAACCCCATCTGTATGTAATGTTTCGCACCAATATTTCAACCCGTTTTGAAGTAAGAACTGAAAACGTGATTTTGTAATCCATATGGAGTACTGTGGAAAATGAATATTGGTTGACCAAATGGGGCATAGTTTTGCTTATAACATGCATACCAAACAGCTTTAACCTACGATCCACAGGTACATGAAAAAAATATAGCTTTCCTACTAAAATAGGAGATTCCAAAATTTTTAACCACTCCAGTAAATCGGGTCCCTGGGGACAAGGCTATTAACCATTGTGCTCTGCCTATCTTCATTGGACTTGGTCATTTGCCGTGGCTTCACCCGGAGGGGCCCTCGTATTCAAATTGGGATGATGCGTGAACAAGAAAACGCATAAAAAAGGGTCCCTTTTTATCAACCGGCAATGTACATTGATTAGTGTGTCAAAAACAGCAAATTGGAAACAGGGTATGTTTTTTTCGTAAACCCTGAATTTGTGATGTACGCGAGATCAAAATCAACAAAATTTGTAATTTGGAAGTAGCAACATGACCAAAGCAGATATAAGTTTAACATTATCAACACAATGCATGTTACTTGTTTACTGACCAAAAGACTTGTTTATGGTAGCCTAACATTCTTGTTTAAGGGTAGATTTTAAGTCGGTGGAATACTTGTTTAGGGTGCATTTCTGAAGCCATGTTCCTGTATCATCCTAACTCCACCTTTGAATACCCCTTCCCACCACTGGGCCCCCCTGCCCCCCCCCCGGGGGGCTATCAAATTGTTTAGAGGATGGCGGTGTATTTTTTGTCCTGGACCTGAAGATTGTGAGAAGGGGAATGGATCCATCAGTATAGGCCCATGACCACACTGCAATAAAAATGTCAAGTGCCAGGGTGAGGTTATGAGTATGTGGGGGTAGTCAAGGGGCTGACCTTGTATTCTGGCATTTTTTGATCCACAACCTCGTCACCCTGACTTACCCTCAAAAAAGGAGATGTCTATATCATCTGAACTGTTAGCCTAAGTAATCCATTCATACCAATTCGGTCGTATCGTAAGAAATTGGCAATTTTGTTTTTCGTCTGTCCGAACAGACAATACAAGCACAGTGGCCTATGGAACCATGGGAAAAAAGGAATTGCTCATAACACAAACCCCAAGATTGGGATCCCTCCAATGTAAATAAGCATTTCTCAAGGATATCTAGTGACCTGACAAAAAAGAAGGTGCTGGGAATCACAAAATCCACCTTTAACTGCGAGCTAAAAAAATGTGATATTCGCCAGGTTCACAGCCTGGTCACAAGACTTGATTATATCCTCCTCAGTCTCACTAGCCTGCCAAGGTATCAAGTTTATATAGTCAATTAGCAAGTTTGTGTTAGAACAATGATTTTGCCATTTAGATCCCTCACTCAAACTGAACATAACCTCATGGGCTCAAAAAATGTACTGGGGACATATAGAGCTGCAGTGTCCCACTTTAGCTTCTTTTAACAAAATTAAATTTTTAAATATTTTTTTTAGAGGAAAATTAAAAAATTCAAAGAAATTTATTTACATGACACTTTGAAAGAAAAAAAATGTTATCAGCTGCATCCCCCTCCATTCCATAAAAGGGGCAAAGGGTCCACTTTGTTGAACCCTTGACAGAAAAGACTAATACAGACAGTTTTTTTGGGGATGATATGTTCAAAAAGTCCCAAAAAGGACCAGTCATGGGGAATACAACTGCCACCTTCCTGTTTTTATAGGAATCATCCCTTTTTTGAACTTTGTCCAAATTGCAAAAAAATAGGGATACCTGATTTTCTGAAATTTCAAAACAATCTTGAACATAATTTGCCAGAAAAATCCTGAAATATTTTGTGGCCATCCTGAATCTCTTCCTTCAACTTGAAAACATGTAACTTCAGGAGACTCTGCCCTGTGGGTCCTCCACTAGGTGGATAGAAAAACGAACCCACCCAAGGGTTTTCGTGATGGAGGTGTTTCGCCTTTTCTGATTTTTTTGGGTGTCTCAATTGTTGGCAGGTAAATGGAATTAATTCCCCTTTTAAAAAAAGGCCCACTTTTTTGAAGTCCGCAAACTCTAAATCCTGTATGTGGCCCTGGTCTTGGATGAAGTTTTTTATTTAAATTTTTCTAAAAAATACTTTTTCATAGTTTTCATTTGAAAAAAATGGTCCTCTGAGAGGGTCTCAAATTCATCCATTCTGTTCACATAGGTCATCTCCAGGACTCTTGCAAAAATGAGTGGTTATCCAGGCTTATGACGCCCCCCCACCCCCACCCACCCCACCCAGGGGTTGCAGACTTTGAATATTTATACAAATGTTGGGCAAAGCTCCTTTTGATTCAAAACACCCTCTGATAATGGCTGTATGAGGTTGCTTCACACAGTTTTTTCACAAAAACATGATGGCAGACAAAAATGGCAAAGGTGCAAACTATGATGTGCTGCAGCTGATAAAAAGAACTTGACTGTCAAATTTAACAACGGCTTTCCTTTAAGCCTCAAGTGTGCATAAGGTCCAGCAGGATCCTTTCAAAAGGTCCCACTCTTTGCTGGAAGTGGAGGGAAAGGAGGAGGAATGTACTTGTAAACTGTAGTGTGGAATCCCAAGGTTGCCATTGCCAGTGTGACCAGAGCTGGTGTATTAGATGTTAGCTTGGTCAGATATCTTCCCAGCGACAAGATGCTCATCAGTAAGCGCTCGACTCCATGTATGCTCATCCATGCGTATAGGCGTGCGTTCGAGCCCTGTGAGATTCAGCTGTCTGTAATTTCCCTGGACAAGAAATTAACCGCTTGGTTGTCTCAATTTACCCATGCGATATTTTGGAAGCTGGTCCCCCCCGGCTGCGCTGGTTATCTCGATGTATGTTTGCTAAATGTAAGCGCTAATCCCGATCTGCTGCATCCCTTGAAATGATGCTAAATGGTGTAATGGTATGGTTGGGCCACCGTGATCAGCGGCAATTTGTGAAGAGCGCTTAGAGGCCAATTAGCAAAATAAGGCGCTATATCAATCTCCTGCTATTATTATTATTATTTTAACCAGGTCAAAAGTAGATCCTGTAGGAGCATAGCTAATCTCTCTGGCGCACATCTGCTCATCTGCTTTGAAGAGAAGTCCACTGAAGCAGCTCTCTCAGTAGGTCAAGTATATAAGGTCTTGTTGTAATGGTTAGAAAAACATCCTTTTTGGAAGTGGGTTCTTCGAGGGGGCACCTCCCTCCCATTTTGAACAGTAATGACACCTATATTAAAGGTTGTTAAGACCCCCTTTTCAGTATCGTCACCCAAGTCCCGTTTTTTTTTTTTTTTTTTTTTTTTAAAAACAGTAATTAACCCAAAACCAACCCCCTTTTTTGGAGGATGTTAAAAAAAACACCCTAATTTTTTATTTTTTTTATTTTTTTTCTGTGCATTTTTTTCCTAGTGTTGGAATTTTTGCAATTTGGTTATACAAGTCACAGCTATATAACCCCCTTTATCGGCAATATCTCTCTCTCTCACTCACCCAGATACCGTTTTAAAATACAAGCATGCATTCCTATCAAAGTTTATCGGATTCAAATTAAGATTTGCATCTAGAAGCGTGCTCCGAAAGGACAAATATTCGCACTCTGAAGTAAGTGAGTGGTTCCTCTTGAGATTGACCCTGGAAAGATTTTAAATGAGCTTCGTTTTAACGATATTTGTGATTTATTGAGAATTCATATAATTTTTCATTTATGAGGATGTCGGCCTTCCAGTGGAGTTTTTATATGTGGTTTTTTAACGATATTTGTGATTCTTCTCTTCTTCTTGCGTTGAGGCAGCTAGATATGTTGTAAGCGTTGGAGGGCCAACTCACACTGTTGATTGGTTTGCGGTTTTGAGAACTCTGGTGGTCCACCGTTGGACTATAGGAGGATGGACTCATTGAGAATGTGATTCGCAGGTCTGTGATGGAGACCACATTGGCAGGCTGGCGATGGGCGCAGCCCCCATCGGTGCCTATTGCAATTGAAGCGACCGACTCCTGTGCGAATCCGGTTTAAGGTGACACATATTCCTTGCGTGGGAGATTGCTGCCAGTGGTAGTTCTGTCTAGGATAATAGAGAGTTGATCTCCTTTTGGGGGTCTTGGGGTATCCTTAGCCCGCAGTATTCCATGCTGTAGATGTTGAAAGGGGAACTGGAGAGTTTAGAGCAGGCATGTTCTGTAGAAAGGGTCGGCGAGAGCGCAGGTCTCATTCCACCGAGTTTGGTGTGATTCTTTGACACAGTGTTTATGCGGCAGGTGGTTGTTGTCCAGCAGGGCCTTGTTCCTATTTTATGCGTGTGGTGTCCTCTCCGAAGTACTGCAGGTGCATTGCCTGAAAAGCACTGGTAGGAATTCAGATGGAGTAGGACGGAGGCAGCCATGATGGTTCCAAGGTCCTCTTTGAGTTCGGTGCCAGCTTCTTGTGTGAGAGCTGTTGCACCATGCTGGGGCGGGGCATATTCAGCAGTGTGTAGACCAGAGCCAAGTCAGTGGTGCGTAGGGTCGTTTGGGCTGTGGCACCCCATGAAGATCCAGCAGTCGGCACAGGATGTTATTCCTCGAAGATACCCTTGCGCATACGGACTCGAGAAGCTGCCGTAGGTAAGATCTTCCGGTCAAGCTTCACTCCCAAGTAGGTTGGTGTAGGGTTGTATGGCAGATGCGCTGCATTTGAGGTTTGATTGAAGCTGGCGATGAGCCTCTTTGGTGGGTTGAGGTGGAAGGCAGCAGCGGTGGTGTTTGGCTTCAATCAGCTTCAGTCTCCATGTCTTGAGATATGCTGCAGTATTGTCCAATGTCCCTGTAGTAAATGTGCTTTCTACTCCTGTCCAGCTGCTGTCCGAGTGGAGGAGGGCAAAATCGTCGGTGTAGCATATTGTATAGAATGTTGTACTTGAGGTAAGTCTCGATATACAAGTTGAATAGCATAGGAGCCAGTACAGATCCCTGTGGACTCCGTTCCTCAGACGACGCAGACGCACGACTCTGCCCATCACTTGTCGTAAGAACAAAGCTACAGGTTTGCCGAGCAGTTCAATAGAATTGTACAAGGTGAAGTCCGGGAATGGTCCTGAGAAGCGTGAGTGGTCGGCCCTGTTGCCACACGGTGTCGTATGCTTCAGTAGGTCCACCCAGATTACGCCTGCCTTACGGCGCTTTTTCAAAGCTTCCTCAATATCATTTGTGAGTTTTACAATCTGATTGGACAGTGCTCCGCCACGGCGAAATCCTGCTGTTCGTCATGCTCTGGGGATCGACGACGGCTCCAGCCGGCCCAGGATCATCCCCTCTCAGGAGTTATGAGGAGACACACCAGTAGTGATATTGGGCTGTAGTTCTTAAAAAGGGTTGTCAACACGCTTGTTTGGTTTGTGGAGTGCGATGATAACAGCTCCTCCTCCAGATCATTGGTGGGACTGTTTGTAGGCAACATGTGTGGAACTCCTGGAGCCAATCTAGACAATCTTGGGCCGCCATGGATCAGAACTCTGCTGGTATTATCCAGGGGCCCTGGGCCTTTCCACTCTTGTTATTTGGCTTAATAGCAGAGGTAAGCTCATCTAGTGAGAAGCTGTTGAAAGTGACCCGTCCCCGCCGGGGCCCTCTACAAAGTTTTTAAATGGTGACTCTTTTTGAAGAGATCGAGTGTGATCCTTATCAAAATCCTTGAAATGACCATTTGCGAGGAGTTTGCTCAGCAATTGAGTTGGCAGTTCCACGGACATTTTCGGGTTGGAAATTCTTGCGGTGAGGTGGTTATAGGTCTTCCACCTGCTGCCGGAGTGGGTGAAGTCGATTCCTTGTACCGTCTCCTCCCAGCGCTCACGCGGCTTTCCTGTCCCAGCATTTTTTCAGATCTGAAGCCCTTGGATGAAGCTTTCTTCTTCCGGGTTCAGAATTCAGGAAATCATTGTAAAGGGTGTCACATCCCTCATCCCAAATGGGATATACCTGCGGACCGGCAGCCACGTGGGAATGGTGGTCTTTCTTTCTATATTAATAAAGAGGTGACACAGTGCTGTGTAAAAATTGTCCCGGTTGGAGAGGTTGGTTGTCGGGATGTTGGCACTTCTGAATCCACAGGTTTGAAGCTGGTCCCAGTCGCCTTGCGGAAGTTCCACCTTTGTGATTGATTGATAATTCATATAATTTTTCATTTAAGAGACATGAGGAGAATTTCCAGAAAGAAGCACACCCAATTTTTGTCGACCCAACCCCGTTTTTTTGCATATTTGGGAATGCTTTACCAAGGTAATGTAACTCCACACTCACCTGAAGTGAATTAGCCAAATACGCGTCTTCAATATGAAGTAATTTCTGTCTGGCACAACAAAAGGTCAAAGCATGGTTTTTCAATGGGGACGATTGCGATACGCATGCAAGTTCAAACAGGTTTGCGGTTTTCGTTTGTAGCTTGTTTGTTCAATAAACCTTCGAAAGTTTCTCGGTAGGTGGTCTACCGACCGCTCCAGTGAAAATTTAGAGAAATTTTTTTTATCCTCAAAAAATCTCCTCCTGCACTGAATGAGGGTTTATTATCTCGTTTCTCAGATAACTCTCCTTCCAAAAAAGATAAAGACGATTATTTGCAACGAGTATCGCCCCCATTTCTCAGTGACAAAGTATTATAAACTTAAAGCCCAAAAACAATGCCTATAATCGTTTAAAGCCTTGCTTAAAGATCTTATTCATGACCATGATGCCGAATCAAAATGGGTTTCATGAAAGGGCGTAGCATTGGAAAATAATATTAGGACAATCATTTATTTAATTGCGTTTACAGATTTAATGGATATTCCAGGGTCAATGGTCTTGATTGACATTGAAAAAGCTTTGACGCGTGGAGCACAATTCTCTAAGTTTGAAGTTTGAAGTGTTTTAATTTGGGCGATAAGTTTATTACCTCAAACATTCTATAGTTGTGGAGAAAGTTACATTTAAAAGCAATAATAGCAACATTTTTGTGAAGAGCACCCCCAATTCTCCAAACATTTGAGATTTTACACAGGTTGCATGGTTAACTGGCTAGTAAAACTGTATACCTGTGAATGGTTAAGCTCGAAATGTTTATGTTTGCAAAACGAAGGAATTTTGTAATTAGAATCAATAGTATTCGGAGATCTCCGATAATAATTCAACGCTAAACGCCTGCAATATGAAAAAATACCTTTGGAAAATAGCGCATGTACGTTGTCTACTCTCATACAATTAGTGTTTGATTGCTTCTTTTTGAGTACAAGGTCTGGGATGAAAAGGGGATCCGCACGCATTTCTGATCTCGATAGGGGGATTTAATAATTATTAAAACCTTGAAGATTTAGCCATGAATATGAATTAAGGTATACTATTGGTGATCGTAGAAAATATAATTTCTTATAAATGGTTCGAAATGGGACTGGGTTCGAAACTCTAGGAAAGAATCAAAGAATTTGAGAAAAATGTTTCTTCTCTCTGGAAATTGACAAATAGTCGCCAGATATGCCTATTATATTTTAAGAGAAACAATTTGATTCCATTGAAACTAATGGAATGAATGTTTTCAAATTGAGAAGAGATTGAGTGGAGTTATATCACCAAAGTAACTTTAAAAGTGCTTATAGAAACCCAATTAAGATCTTTCTATTTTAAAATCCTCCATAGAGAGCAATTTGCACTAATTATTGCCTTCACAAAATTGGCAGATTGGAATCTAATTGTTCTTTTTGCGATGAATTTCCTGAAACCATTCTGCACTTTTAATGGGAATGCAGAAAAGTGATTAGGAAATTAATCTTTGTACTTTTATCAATAACAAAAAGGGTGAAAGTGTTTGAATTTTTAAATTCGATTTCATAAAAGCCATCATGATTTGCATATTTTTATTTTTCTGTTTAAAATTATTACATACATATCGGTGCAAATTTCAGCATGTCCCTCTTAGTTTCAAAGCTTTTTAATACTTGCTGAAGTTAAATACAAGATGAATATAGATGCTGAAAAGTACGGAGCCATTTTAAGAATGGACAAATGACTCAAAATAATGTATCCTTTTTGTTATATTAATTTTCTTCTTTGACAGTGAGTGTCTGGTTCGAGCAATTTTGTTGTGGTTATTTTGTGAGGTTGTCGTCTTGTCTGTTTTGTGGGATTGGGAGTGTTTTTGCTGTGTTGTGTGGTTATGTTTGTTTTCTTATTCCTTCACTGCATTTTGATCAAGTTACTTGGGGGGGGAAAAAAAGAAAAGATTTGAATCATGCCGAATCTCTGGGCTGGGCAGGTGTGCAGAAGATTAGTCCTATGGGCTCACAGTCCTGGGGAAACAATGGTGAACAATAGGGCAATCGATTCATTGACTCTTCACGCAACAAAAGTTTCACGCTTTATTCTGTTGTTGTCTTTGGAGCCTGGACTATGATACCTGCCGGATTTATACACCAATCCCCGACCAACCAATCCGATTTTAACATTCCAACACCTCACTGTCAGCTCATTAGCTAGTCGATAGTGGGGTGAATCCTGCTTGAATTCAACAAAAATGTGCAGATTAAGTGTAGCTTTGAATTATACTTAATCAATGGCGCGTGTACAGACGTACAAAGATGGGTAGGTTTTTGGGGGAGGCCCCCCAGTAATCGTTTGGCTGGTCGGATATGTCTATTATAGGCCAGGAAAGATACTGAATTTTTGGTGTAACGAACTAATTGCTATCAAAGGTTTTCTTCACAATGCATTTCTTTGAAGTATCCACAATGACATACTAAAAGTCCGAGAAATCCGGGTTGCCAGAAAATATGCTAATTTGTCATAAATTCATCAAAATGGCCGCCATTTCAAAGTACTTTTGCCCAAAAACTCATGATCCAGGGTTCGTAGAGATGTATGTTGGTGTCTCTAACCATGTTTTTGGGGGTCTACGAACCTCACTAAGAACACCAATAACAATGTGAGAAGAGTGGTTTAGGCCTTATTTGCATAAATCAATATGGCTGCCATTTTGTTGACTTCTGACATTCAGTTATGTTGAAATGTGTTTCTGGTGTCCATGCTTATGTTATCACAGAACAGGTGATATTAGTTGCTATTTTAAAGACCCGGGCCTCCAACTGATGACCAATAACTATTTAAATATTGTGGATTCAAAACTCTTGATCAATGTTCAAAATACAAAGAGAACATATTAAGACGTCTACACATAAAATATACCTTCCGAAAGGAAAAAATCCTTTTGTTCATTTAAAGGCTTGTTTCTTGTAGCTCATTGCTTCCATTTGCAAGAGTAAAGACTACTGAAATCTGTTTATTGACACCAGCTCGGAATATGAAAGTTTTCTTTACTGTCTATAGTCGAGGCAAAGATTTTTCATACTGTTAGTAAGAACGTCTTAGTAGGCAGTGTAGTCCATGCAAATTTGTTCCGTTTATCTGCTTTGAACAAATGATACCATAAAATCTTATTAGGTTGAGTTTTTGGTGATTAAAGGAAATATGTAAGATGTTGTCAAGCTCAGTTGGCTTACAGTCATAAAATATATGTACATGGGTGTTTCCGTAAATTAGGGTGCAGTAAGTAGACTTTGGGTGTCACGTTACTAGGTGACATTTTGGTTATCTTAAAGTAAAATGAGAATGTATTCAAACTTATAAATTCCAGTTTAAATTACAGATGCATCTAATTTTCAGAGATATAATATTAAACATTGAACTCATAACTTTTAATGTATGTATAAATTATTAAAGGTCATTTCCCGTGTTAATGGGACACCAAGCCGTGACATGAAATAAAAAAGCCTAAACATTGTGTTCTGTGGTACTGTGATCAAAAACTTGACAAATATATGGTCTATTGTTCTGATTTATTATAAAGCAAAAACATAAAGCTTCACAACAGTAATAAATCTTGACTGTTTTGGTAATTGCCTATCTGTTTATAATCAATGCCAGTCACTGATGTCCCGTGTAAACAAAACCCAAAATTTTGGTTGTCCGCTTTCACGTTATATGGGAACCAATGGTCGTTCTGAGGAAACTGAATGTAAGCTTGACATGCTAAGTTTCATTGCAATTGCCCGTTTTGAATACGTAATTCATGCTATATCATGGAAAGTTTTTTAACGACAGTGTATCTTAAAACCTTTTAAATTTTGAATATTTGTGGTGATCTGTCACACCGGTTCCGTGTAAACGGGACACCAAATGGTGTCCCGCTACACTTGATGCCTGAAAAACATGTTTTATAGCAGGCATGACATTTGACTTTAGTCTTATTGTGCCCCCTCAAAATAACCAAAATGTACATATAAAACGATACACTATCACAAATAGTAATGAAATTATCATTAAAAAATCAGAAAAATTGGTTTGGTGTCCCAGTTTCACACGGGGACCGGAGGAGGAACCGGAATTGCAGTTTTTTTTATTGCAATATTTTTTTTTAAGTTTTTTAAAGTACTTTTGACTAATTAGATTGTTATTAACTAGGAATAGGTATTTATTACCAAATATTTATCAAGAAATTATTGAGATCCTCCTTAAAATTTTTTGTCCTTTTTTCTCTAAATGTCACAAGTTGGCCCCCCTAATTTACGGAAACACCACTACATCACAAATCCCGAAAAAAATAATACAATTGATTTGAAAATTAAACAAAATAGAGGCATTTTAAATTTTTGCTTTTTTGAATACGAAGAAAACGGGCGGATTTTTCGCCCACGGCTTCATTTATCAAAAAGCGCCCAATTTTGCTCTCCTTGTGACGTCAAAGTGAGACCAAAACATCGTGTGAATCGAATTGTTATTGTGACACGGTAATATGATGGATTAACGAAAGCAATATAAAATTGGAAAATAGTTACAGAATGACCATTGAAAATAAGTTTTTACAGAATGACCTTTTGTTTCATTTCGTTTTGTTTTAATATATTGATATAAAAAAACACATCGATAGCAGTTATAGGAAAGTGGCAACACTGCGATATGATGGTCACAATGACGTAAATTATGGATGGTCATCACTTTGACGTCACCATTTGCCTGCGAGGTGGATTTACGGAATCCCGTTTTCGAGTAAGGTAAGCTAATGGGCGAAAATTAAAAGGGCAAAATACTCAACAAAAATGGGGGACCAGATTTTCAACTTATTTGATTTATATGTAATCTACGTTACTTAAGCTTTTCCATCCATACCCAAATTTTCAAAATATCAGAATCTGACATTTCCTTTAACTAGGCCTTCCCCCCATCCATTCTATCCCTTCGAGGGTGTTCGACTGCTACTATTTTTTTTGAAAGGGTTTGATGAAAGCATGAGGTAGGATGGGTGACCAGGAGAGGTATTAGCGTTAGACTAAGATTTTATTATGAGGTCTAATGCACATAGAAAAAGTGTTTGTGCAGAAGATTTAATTTTCACTTTGGTCAATATCAACTTAACTATACATGATAAGACTGAATTCAGGAAAAGACCTTTTGACGGAAAAAGCAACTTCTATTTCTAGCAAAATGCCACAATTAGTTTGAAACAATTTGCTACTTACAAATTAAATTGTCAATTTTTCAAAAAAATGATTATAAAAGTGAATTTTGTGTCAATTGTTGAACATTTCAAAAGTGTTTTTTTTTTCATTGCTGTAGAGGAAACATTGATTAGCCAAAATAATTAACCACCAGACGTGATTTGTTAAGTGGTATATTTTTGTTGAAAGAGGATGCAGAGAAATGTGCCTTCTCAACAGGTTACCCTGATTTTAAATTAACCCTACGATTGCTGCTGAGTGTGACATGTATCTTACATGTTTTCCCTTTGTGAAATCCCAAACCAAACTCTCTCACCCGTTATAGACACCACAAACATTGTTAAAAAGACTATCGGTATGAGGTGAAAAAATGAACAGAGATAAGTACCATGCTAAGAACCGTTCAAACGTTAGTTTTTGCTTAAATATGCACACTTAAGGAACTCAAACATATGCCCACAGATTTTTTAAGCAGATGTAGCAAACTATTCTGTACTTTTAAATTTGAAAATTAATAACATAGTTTAAGATTAACGTTTATAAAGCTATGGAAGTATTGGGTATGTGGCACGCCCTCGAACTTTTCTATCCTGGCTTGCAAAAAAAGTGGAGATTGGTCGCAAATGTTTTAGGTATTTTAATATCCTTTGAGCAACATTTGATTTAAAAAAAACCGGGACCCACCACCTAATCAGGGGAAAGGATAAGCCGCCAAAGTTGAAGGGATTGGTGAAGCCTTTTATACTTTACTATTGTACCTTGTTACACCAATATTTGCTCTTAAAACAGAAGGTTTCATGTTGTATAAAACTTCTTTTTTTAGTTATGTTACATTTGGGTTTTCGTTCGTATATTTGAGCCCAAAAATTCAAATTTTCCCACCTTGTACCAAAAACTGATTTCACCAAATTTGCAGGGCGCGAGTTATGACATTATAGAAGCAAGATGCTGGAATTTTGGTACATATTTTGGTATCACAGGATGTCCATTGATGCACCCCCTAGATAGAACCAAGTTCAAAGGGGGTGTCTATGGAAAATCATTGGATGGAAGGTTCATCACCCCCCCCCCCGCTGGTTAGATGTTACCAAAATAAACCTCCTGATTAGTCGAAAGGTTTAAACAATATTACCGTTAATTATTGATAAGTTTGCTATATGAAATTAGGAAATTAAGGGCCATGTCCGATTGCTTATAGCATCGTCCCAGAACCCCAGATTTACAGGAAAGTGGTCAAAAAGTTTGGTATATGTAGAAAGCTACTATTTTTTTTCATTTACGCTGTGAAATCTTAGGGCTAACTAAAGGTACTGGGTGGATGTTATGAGCAAATATTCATTTTAATCAATACTCTATGGGCTTACAAAATTCACATTTTCATCTCTCACATGCAAAATGGTTGAAATATGGGAGCGAACCTGGACAGACGGGGTTTGGGGGTGAAACGCCATCCTATCACGATGAAAAACTTATATACCTAATAGGGTCATCACCTTTAAAATTAAGTATTCTCAGGTGTCATTCCTCACGGCCGAACTTGATTCCTGAAGCAGGAGATGATTCTCATGGTTAAGATGGTGTATGAAATGGACAATATATTGTTCACTTGTTTTTGTTTATCGGGACGAATATTGGTGCTATAATATTGGCAAGTTAAAACTGCACGAATCTTAGAACGTATCATTATTGTCACAATTTAAAACCCGTTGGGTTTTGCTTGCCTTGTCCATTTTGGATTTGTGCTATTAAAGAAGAAGGTGTATCATCATTTCACATTATGCACTTCACATTGCAATTATTGATCTCAAAATTATGTGTATAGACACAATATTAGACTTCCTTTGTGACTCAGATTTCGGAGGGATGTGGACAAAATCTATTCAAAATGGCGGCCATTTTGGATTTATGCAAATTAAGCCTGAACCAAACATCCTATGCTATTAGTACTGTTATAATTGTGCTCAAGACCCTGAAAAACATGGGTATAGTACCGGAAATTATTATGCATACGATGTCTCAGAAGTCGAGATATTAACAAAAAAATCTATCAAAATGGCGGCCATTTTGAATTTATGCACATAGGCATATTTCTGCAGCTCGGATTTCCTCGGGCTTTTAGTATATCATTTTAGGTACTTAAGAAATGCATTGTGCAAAAAAACCTTTGATAGCAATTGTTCCAGGTCAAACCTCAATTTTCTTGACTATCTTCACATGGGATGTCCCTTGAATTTTTTAATTGGGTGACGAGCTGAAGTGACGAGCTTGTAAATAATCAAAGAAAAGAAAATGCATTTTGGCGGAAAAATGACAGATTTCTGGCGATATTTAGCATCTCCAAGAAGAAACGACAAAAGAAGCAAGAACGTCTCGAATATTTTGACAATCCGGCGAATATTCAGTGTTGGGAAGAATGAATGATAAAGGAACTTGAAAGCAGATAAAATATGGCAAGGTTTGAGTTGTGCTAAGTAGACACGCGAGAAGGACAACACCTGACAGGGCGAACAGCGGGCGGGGGGGGGGGGGGGGGGGGGGGGGGGGGTGGGGGGGGGGGCAGGGGGGGGCAAGCCCCCCAAACGAAACCCTTGCCCCCCCCCCCAATGAACTGATTTTTGAGGGCACAGTGTCTATGGAGAAGGACCCAAATAGCCCCTCAAAAAATGCCGTGCACCCCTTCTGCCCCCCCCCATTTGCCAACGGTCTGGTATACGCCACTACACTGATGTGATGAGGGCGATGCATGATGTGTGATTTTGAAGAAAAGTACAGTTTGGACCTCCGCTTAATCGGGATACCTCGGGAGTAGAGAAAATGTCACGATTAACCAGAAATTCCGATTAAGAGAAGTACACTCAGACATTAGGGACTAGGAGCCATATAAATATTAAATGTTAAAGGGGGATGGCCGATTTAGGATATGAAGTTTTGTCTTGTGATAGTTGGCATTCACCCAAAAACCCCACCTGTAAGTTTTAGCGCCGATATTTCAATGCGTTTTTCAGTGAGAGCTAAGAAACGTGATTTCGTAAAGCCCCATAGAGTACTGTGTAAATTAAATGGTCGACCAAATTGGGGTGGTACATTTTCGCTCATTACTTAAAAACCAAACATCCTTTGGACCCTAAGATTTCACGGGTAAATGAAGAAAATAGTAGCTTCTTCTGATACCAAAAATGTGACCACTTCCGGTAAAATCTGGGCTTCTGGGGACGAGGCTATTAGCGATTGGGCCATGGACCTTTAAAATCTTGCACAACACAATAAAGTTTTGTTATAGCTTTTGTGAATATGTATTTGTCCAAAGGGAAAGGGTAAACAGTGTACCTTGCCCATTAAAACCATGACACAAGTTCTAAATATGAATGAAACCATTAATATTGTCAGTTAAAGTGCCCCACTTTCACGGGGTTCTTTTATGAAATCAATTGTAATTAACTGATTCAAAAATTTCCCGATTATCAGATGGACTATCCAAATTAAAAAGGTGAATTTTGGCACACACAGAACGGGTGGCCCAATTATTCATTATGCAATTATCAGAAAATCCCCTTTATCAGGATCCCGATTAACCAGCTTCAACTGTAAAGCCAAGTATAATGTAGATGCCGGTTTGTAGTTGTTGTGTAGATGTAGAAGTAGAAGTAATTATTAGTCCGTTTTCAGGAACAAGAAGCAGGCCCTTGATCATTTTATCTTGACTGCAGGTTCTAATCTGGTAAAAACAAACCATTCAAAAAATCTACTCGCCGTAAAATCTTCAAGTTCGCTAAGGCAGATGTTGATGGCCATGAAGAGTAGGATAAATTCATTTACCGAATCATTCATGAAAGACGCTGATAAATCTAGAACAAAATTTCATAATCTCATTTCCACAATGAACTCCAGTAGTCCGTTCAATATCTAAGAGCTCTAGTTTAAAATCAGCGTGGATGTCAAGGTCAATAAAAAGACCCCGCAGGAAGCGGAGAGCATTCTACAAAGCAAAAGTAACAGTAATCCACCACCAACTGGGAACGCTACGTACAGATCATTTTGAGGGGAAAACAGTCCAAAAAAACAAAAACCTTCCAACACACAGTCTTCGAGTCACACTGTACCGATTCCAAACGTTTTTGGTCTTTTATTAAAAATAGACCTCGCGATTCTACTGGGATCGCTGCTCTGGAACGGTAAGGACTAGTAAGTTCTGCAATGGAGAAGGCCGAGACCCTCAGTCGTCAATAGCGTTGTTTTTACGAGAGGAAAATTACCAACACATTCCTGAGGCCAAGAAAAAGGAACATGCAACCTCCCTAAGGTCCCCGGTTTAAACAATCCATCCGGATGGGCGTCTTCAAAATTCTCACAAGTTATTCCGGCCTAAAGCGCCGGGGCCGCCTGAAGGATATTCATCCTTCATCCTACAAGAAATGTGCTAGAGAAGTTACACCAAATCCTAACAAAAAACTATGTCAAACCATAGTGTTTTCCACCGTAGCATCCCATCTGCATGGAAAAAAACAAATATCTCCACATATTCAAAAAAGGTTCTCGCACTGATGCCGCAAACTACAGGCCTGTGTCGCGCACCGCCAGGTTGTAAAGGTGGTTGAACATGTCATCTATAGCCACATAATGAAGCATCTGATAAACCATTAACGCACTTAAGCGATTTCCAACATGGCTTCAGATCCAGAAGATCCTGTGAAACCCAACTCTTGAACAAAGTATAATATCTGGCAATCAGCATGAGCCACATAAAACAGTTGAGCAGTGGTTTTGGATTTCGCCAAAGCTTTTGACACTGTCCCACATCGCAGATTGCTTGGCAATCCAAAATTTCGGCATAAATGGTTCGCTACACAATTGGATCACATCATTCCCACCAACAGGAACCAGTCGGTTATCATCCAAGGTGTTTCATCAAAACTTGTGGAAGTTCTATCCGGCAGGCCCCCCCCATACAAAAAATGTTCAGTTTTCGGGACCTTAAAGTGAACTGACAAAATTTCTGTCAAATATGTGTGCGAAGACGCAAATAACGAGCGCGGAGCGCGAAAGTTCCTACAGCCGGGGTCCAGGGGTATTTGAGGCTCTATGGTGCAATCTGAGCCGTTTTTACCATTTTGTTGTAAATTTAAGGCCATAATTCACAAATATAAGTATTTACTATAAAATACCTTATTCAATGCTTGTAAAAATGTCAGTTGGAAACTTAGACTACAAAAAGGGTATCAATGTAGAAGCATTCAGTCAATTTAATTGTCATATTAAAAGGTGATAACATTTTAAAGTGTAATTTTATTGTAAATGGACAATATTATTTGTTTCTTTAATTAAAAATTGTCAACAAGAGCAAAGAAAACTACACTTGTCTTTATGCTGTTTTTTTAGAAAAAAATCATTAGTCCACTAAATATATTGTTAGGAATCAAACATGTAACTTTGTTTCTACAGCTCCCCCTCCCCTCCATAATAAATAAAAACTATCAAATTTACAACCCCCCTCCCCTACCACCACCACCAAGTTCTGGCCACCCAGGATGATTCTAAAAACACCCTACCATCAGCAGTGGGTAGTCCAAGGGGTGAGCCACATGTAGCCCTGGGAGGTGAACCTCAGGTCACGTGGGTATTATGCTTTTGATAGTTACCATGGTTATAGTTTCTGAGAAGCTCCAATTAGTGAATTACAGGGATTAACTATTTGAGTGCTACATTCACATGGGTACTGATTTCAGGATATTTAGTTTTAAAAAAAATAAACCTATGACCATAAACATGATGTAAGTTAGAATTTGGTAAATAAAATGACCTCAATATGTATGTTTTATATTTAAACAAACTTGGATTTTGGGGAATTATCATTTGAATGGAAAACTTTGAATGAGTTCTCAAGAATGAAACTCAATTCAAGGGTTAATGATGAAAATAATATGAGCTACTGGTCGTGAATGAACGACCAAGAAAGAACGTTAGGATGAAGTAATTTAGTAATGGGGTGCTTCAGTGCCTAATAGATGTTGGCATTGTCGATTAATGCTCAATGTTCTGCTTTCTACCACCTGTTGAAATGATCGCGAGGCGGGATTAATATATCCTGCAATTCTGTTCTACTTTTGAAATGAAAAAAGGCCATCTTGTTCAGACCATGCTGCCGCTAAGGTCGGCAGTTCGCCGAAAATGTTTAAATCATTTGGATAGCGGGACGGGCTGATCTGGGGGTGATCACTTTATTTGGTGGAAGTGTTGCTGAGGTCAACAAAAAAGGAAAACAATGCATTACTTATTACTAAAGATGATGTTTTTCCCAATGTTTTTCTTAAACCATAACTTCTAAATTTGATCAGATTGCCGACATTTACGCAAATAGCCTGGTACTTTGGGGTTTGAGGACTATATTTTCAAAATGCTTGGCATGCGGACCGCTTCCGATACTGACGTTGATCACAAAAACTAATCATTCTGGGAACACTCACTTGTGCACAAGGCTAACGTCATTGAACTATAATCTTTAGTTTGGAGCTTATTTTTATTCCAATATTTTCTCCCGATGAGTTTTTTAGCGCTTAAATTTTTTCGGCAGCTGTGAAAAATTTTTCTGGGAACGGCGGTCCCGTGGATTTTGTAGGCGGCGATCCGGAGTACCCCAGGGGACTGTCCTGTCCCCCTGTTTCTCATGTACATTAACGATTTACCTGATGGACTCAAGTCAAACGGTTGCCTGTTCGCAGATGATTGTGTTATCTACCAAGATCCATTCCTCATCGAGCGACTTGATGTCCTGCAGAATGATCTGAAATGTCTTGAAAAATGGGAGCAAAATGGACTAATGTCTTCAAACCAGGACAAAGCAATGTTTTGAGGTTCTCCAGATGTGAAACCAAGTTGGAATACTCATGAAAATATTGGCCACATCTTACAGCACTCAATCAACATATCTCGGCAGATGCTCTCATGCGAAATGAAGTGGAACGTACATGTTGACAAAGTTGGTTTTTTTTTTTTTTTTTTTTTTTCTGTCTAAAGCCAAAAGAATGATAGGTTTTCTTCGTCGCAATTTGGGATCAGCCCCTCAAAGTCAGGTCAAGCGTACAAAAGCTTAGTGCGACCCCACGTTGAGTTCTGCAGTTCTGTAGGAACCACATACAAGGTAACATCCAGGAAGGTAGAAGCCGTACAGAGGAGTGCTGCGAGATTTGTTACCAATAATACAAAAAAAAAAAACATTAAAAAAAAAAAAAAAAAATTACAAAAAAAAAAACAAAAAAAAAAAAAAAATTTTACGCGAGAGCTCCGTGACGCAATGCTGAACGACCTTGATCTTCCAGCACGGGAACAGAGGCGATATAACAACAGGCTTTAGTCAGATGAACAAATAATCCATGGGAATGTGACCTGAAACAGACAACCACCTTGAATTAGCATAGAGACCGAAAACAGTGAAGACCAGATGTTATAACCAGTTAACACTCAAGTTAAAACAAACTGCTTCCAGAAGTCATTTTCCCCAAATACGGCTCGGACTGGAACACAATACCATACGCTATACCAGCAATGAAGACTCGGCATCATTCAGTAAAGCTAATTATCTTGGCTCGCTGATAGATTGTCCCCTCGACCTCTCCTCACACTGAGGTGGTGACTCCAGTTGGAGCTTTTCAGTTTACCAAACCGTGAAACCATTCACCCTATAGGGCCTATTTGAGCATTCTGGCCCTCGAACAGAATTCTATTAAATACCTGAGACTATCCTGAGTTCGATGTCAAAATCAAAGAAATAAATTTGCTTCTCAACGCCCTAAAATGTCTTCCAATGCGAATCAACAAACGCGACGTCACGGCTGACATCTGGTCCATGCGTATCGGGCTTCGATTCATAGCCTCAGACTATGTTCAATTGATGAACAATGGCGAGAGACCAAGTTTGAGGGAGCAAGCCGGTTAACGTCTAACTTCCTGACCGTGCGAGACGGGTCAGTCGACGGGAATTCTAGTGCAATAGGTTGTAAAATGGAAGACTTTCTTTAACCAGAAAAAGCAGATAGAGACATAATTTGTACTGGTGACTGACGTGCTGTGGAATAAAATTTAGATAAGAGTTCAATGCAGCGGTAGGGATACGAAAATAGTGAGTAAATTAAACTAAACTTCGCCAATTAGATCATTGCTTTCCCACCCTCGGGGCTTTGCCAGCCCTCGTTGGCGTAGTTTCTGAGGGAGCAGTTGATCACTAGTAATTATCGTCCGGCGTATCATAGTCCCGGAACAATGGTGAACAATAGGGCAATCGATCAGTTGACTCGTCACGCAACATATTCACGCTTTATTCCCGTTATCGTCTATGGAACCCTGGGTTGTGGCTCCCGCCGGACTATATTTGCTTTCACCCTCGGTATTTTGGGAGTGATTCTTGCCTAAGTGTCCACTTTCATGTTTCAGTGAAATTGACTTTTCAAACACCTATATCTGCAACTTAGAGAGATGTTCTGCAAAGATTTACACCTATAGCATGGAAAAATATGTGGGCCAATCTTTTTGCGAGGTTCTAATGAATTTCTTCTTATTTTCAAAGGTTGGTCAATGCATTTAGTCATTTCCGTAACATTTTTATATAAAACAAACTGAGACAAAGAAACTCCTTTTTACAAGTATAAATTCATGTTCCAATTGTCAGTTTATAAATGTTATGGACTAATTCCGTCATAAAGGAATTTCCATTGTTTTGATATTACATTACAATTGTAATCTTCAAACGTGTATGTAACACCTCCAAAAAATTAGTAGTTTTAGGTAAAAAAGCTCCAAAAATGAAAAGAAACAGCAAAAAACAATTACATGTATCACTTGTTGTATTTAATTAATTTAATTTAATTTTCAAAATGAATTCTGATTTTGAAGGTCATATTTTTTAAGTTGGGACCCAATTGCATTGCTATGCATTTGTTAGGCAAACTACATGATTTTACTGGTTTGATGCTATAACGTTAAACTGTACATTTTACCCCTATATAAGGTACGATATTCTGAGAGGCATATACTTGCAGATTTCAGAAACAATACAATTGGCGTCATAAGACAGGGTGACTCATAATATACAGGGTGTACAAGCAAATAAGTAAGAAACGGTATTTCAGTTTAATGGGCGTCACCCCCTCAACATACAGTGATGATACAATATGTTGGCACGTTTTTAATCTAATTAAACAAATTGCCCACCAGCCATGTCAACTTTATCGGACAAATACTCCAGACACAGATACAGGGTGGTTCAAAATTAATGCAAATTCCATTCTATTCTCTCCATAATCTGGTACGGAATAGACATACTTTTCAGATGAATGTGTTACTAGATGTACAACAGCAAAGCCTCAATTATGAAGTTAGAAGAGAAATTCGACAAAGCGTTTTCGTAAATTTGCTTTTTTGATCAAATGGAGCACGAGGGCGTTTTTTTCCGATTGTCGCAAACATTGTTGTTTTCTAGATTTTTAGTTACTGAAGTCAGAGGATCATATACCTGATCTGCCTATGATATTGAACCTAATATCATGCTTTGGTTTTCTGTAGCAAGCCCCATTTGTACTTGTCTCCTCCTCCACATGCTCCTCCGCCACAAGATCCACCCCTGACTTTTTACGCTTATCGAGTTACAGTAATTAGTACAAACTAAAAATCATATTTTTTGCTCCAGAATTGGAAGGGCCCATGTCCAGGAAAAACATATCCCAAACAAGCTCTGTCTCAGTATAAAATTACAACTACAAGCATGTATACACGTTTTGGGACTAAGAATGCACCAAATCCACCCTTTTTAGGTGCCCAACTAAAACATGACCTTACAAACAGTAACGCTCAACAACTGTGTTACGGAAATGAGCTGTTATCTGAAATGATTGCCTAAACAGACATGTCATTATCGTCCCTTAGCAACAACGCTGAGGCGTGAAATTGACTGCATAGTGACACTTTACAACTTTGCACTACTTATCACAAAAGCGCAAATATTTCATTTGTTCAGTTTTATTTCTATATCGTACTGGAATTTGACCCGAATAAGGTACGCATGTTCAATTTATGAAATAAGCTGTTTTTGGTGGATTGATCATTACAAATTCTGGAGAGAAATCGTACCTCAACACTCGTTCCTTCGTATCTGCGCCCACTGAAGATAGTTTAGTTTTTCTATTCTATTTCCTAATTCGTCATGTTGGCGCATCAAAGGCTCGTTACGGCAATGACAAGCATTGTCTGGGACAGAAAATTCTATCAAAATTGTACAAATTTTCATTAGTTTTAATTCCCATTTTATTACACAAGCCTCCAAGATATCAACCATACACACACTAATGGCATTTGGTACTCTAGAAGCAGCGTGAAAACCAAAGAAGGTGCTGATAAAGATTTGAAAAGAAAAGAAACACAAAACTTTTATAATCCCAGGGATTTGTGAGACCGACAAGTTTGCTTGGCAAACTTGCAAAAAACTGTAGGCAATGAACAATCTTGCAGTTTCGGATTTCCAGCGCCCGTGGCGCTTAAATAAACGTCTGCGAGACAGAATTGGCTGCAACATGGCTCCACCAGTCTTAAGCGTGGACAAAATATTTAGATACATCGCCTACTATAGGCTCAAGAATCTGCAAAATCAATTCTCTACCCTGGAGTAAGACATTGGAGCATTTAGCGGTTCTAAACTTGAAACCATCTTTAGTTTTGGTTAAATTACGAAAAACATAGTAAAGTACCATACAAGTGACTGTTAACTAAATCCAATTACAATTCAGCATTTTTAATGGACAAGTCACAGAATTTGTCTGTGCGATTACAACAGAAGTTTCCTTGTCGAAATGATCAGTTTACTCCTTGGGATCAGATTTCCAAATATTGAATCATTGCAATTCAATGAGCTAACTGAAGGTGGCCAATTCGTTGAAACGTAAAAAATCCAGCGAAAAGGCATTAAAAATAATAGCAATGTACGATGTTTAATAATTTGCAACCGATTGGCAGCAACAAAGACAGAAACTATATGTGAATTTGTCCAAAGTAATAGGTCCTTCTTAGATATAGGTTCGCCTAACACACGTTTTAAGCCCTTCTTGAGATTATTAAAACCATATCAAGATTTAGTGGATCCGGAGAAATTCACCATACGATGAGCCACGAAATTACTTGCTATGCATGTTTGATGACGCTGGGGGAACTTACGATTTGAGAACTAGTTAAATACAATGAAATTATAAATGTTCTGCAGGTAAAGGGAGTTTATTGTGTTGAACACACCAAGATTACCATCTTTCAAATGCACTTGAGTATTCTTTACTGTCGAAGGGGCAAGACTTCTCGTAATAATGTCAGGTAATTGTTTGCAAGAGAGTTCAGATCCTGATCCTCCTTAATGGAATCAAAGTGGAGTTTTCCATGGATTACTGTCAAATATGAGCTTCGTTAACTTTCTCTACTTTGTCTTGGCTCTTATTCAGCTTGGTACAATATTACTTACACAGTGTTGATCAGATTGGTTGGTGGCTGCTGTTATTGTTGTTGTACTTGAGATGCGCTGTGCAAATGCCTCCTCCAATGCCCGGCGCCGCCGCATGAATAGCAGGTATCTGTTGAAACTGGAAACGATCTATATCTGGTACCGGTGCCTGATTGACGAAAGGACTTGTTAGGAACAGAAAGCCAAAGAAGAAACCCTCAGGATACTTCGTGAAGCGTCGAAAGTGTTGATGATAGATTTCTGTGAAGCTTTAAGTTTCCTAGCTGCCCTGGTATCAGCCCGCGCAAGCCGTCTGTCGTCGTCCGAATCATCTGCCATTTCGTTTGACACATACTCCTGTACAGTAGCCCAACCAGAAGGACTACTATCGGCTATACGAATATGTTTTTGTCTCTCAAGAATAGATTTCTTTATCTCCTCCACCTTGTCGGTAACTTCAACTGAATGACTGAGTTCGTTGAGCTGATCCAATTGATCCAAGACAGACTTGTTAAAGTTGTATTGTTTCTTATGTCCTTCTCTCTTCCATTTCAATTCTTGCTCGTTCGAAGCTGATTTGAGTTTCGCTTCAAACTTAGCTGATACTTCAGCAACTTTCTCTTCGACTATCTTTTCATCTCTGGCGGTGAATGCTGCTAGAATCTGTTCTATGTCCTCCTTAGTTGCTGGATTAGACATGTCAAAATCAAATAGACTAGGAAAGTTGCAGTCAACTGACTAGTATCAGACTACAATAAATTGAACGAGTGTACGCTGCAAGCTACTAGCCTGAAGTGACTACCCAATGCAGCATACCCAGTCCCGAACACACATTACGTAAGCTACTTACACGCTTAACAATACAACCTTATTCATGTTCACACCCCACCGCACACTCATTAACTCACCAAACTTAAAATAGATTTATACTAATTCGGTATGGACCTCAACCGCTATAAATCTATATATCTTTAATGTATATATGGCATATTTTTTTGGATTTATATATGTTAACTTTATTTATTCACTGGTATCTAAACATATTTCCAGAAAGAAAACATCGGAACCAATTTTTGCAACAATTGGAATTTTCATGCGTAACCATCGGGACATCGATTTTCCAGGGGTCATTGAACTTTAAAAGACGATATGAGGTCACACTAAACGGTATATCTCAGAGATTCCATTATTTTTATTAGGGATTATAATCATTATATATATTTATATTAATACACAAAAATAAATCTCACAAATCAATTATTTTTCCATTAATGTATCTTTGAAGTATAGGGACAAGAAAGTAGACACTTAGCGAAGAATCACCCATTATGCCACCAGAGTGTAACTTGTAATTCATTGCAAAATACAATATTATGACTAGTATGAGGCTGTCCATTTATCATGGACGGACATTTTCATATTTTGATGCAAGTAATGCCTATAAAATATAATCCTTGGCCTATAGCTGGGTTTTGTTCTTATTAAGGTAGTATCGTGTCAAATTCTCTTCTGCCAAGTACAGTCAAGCCACAAGGTGCGAAAATGTGTTACTAAAATAGAACGGTGCTTAAAGGGATAAGCAGCGATTTGCTGATACGAAACATCTGAAAATCATCAAAATTCATATTTTGGTATTTTGTAATTTCTGTAATTTCTATACGTGCGTATCAAAATTCCGACTTGCGATCAAAAAAGCCTTCTGTGTGAATATCCCAGATTTATAAGCGTAATATTGTGCACCATGTCCTGCACAGTTTGACCTCAAACTCAACAAATATTATTGATCTTTGTTTATTCTGAACTAGTGCAATGCACAATCAGCTGTTTGGTGTAGATTTTCAGACTTCATCACTGTATGTCTATTTGCGGGAGATGGTATAATAAATTTCCTCAAATACTTCATTTTTCACTATTTGGTGTTTTTGTTCCTACATTAAAGTAGTTATTTGGAATTGTACTTGAATTGTACTTACTTATCTTTGATTTATAAGCTAAAAAGGGCAATTCCATATTTTTTTCATTCTCTCGCATAGTCGCTGCTTATCCCTTTAACACTTACTGTGCTCAAGTGATCGAGATCTCGATCAATACATGTGGCAGGTATTATAAAATGCTGCCTTTGTGTGCATTAGAGGTGTTAAAGTCATGTCATGGACGGACAGGATAGAATTGAGGTTTTCCGGTTAGTAATCCATGTGTACCTAATCTATGGCAAATTCGGCCGTATCTGTAAGAATTGTAATTTGTATTATGTTCTGTCCTGTACAGGCGTTTTATTTATTCTGTCCAGACTTCTGAATCTTTCAGGCCACCAAATGCCAAACATCATCAGAGGGGTGCCACATGACTATGAACTGCTAAATGGCAAAAATGGAAGTGCTGGCAGTGAGTGCTTTCTACAGTAGATAGAAATGTATGATGACATAGTGTAAATTTCTGTGTAAAATTCGCAACAGTTTTGAAATCTATGGAAATTGCCCATGTGTGTTCAGCAAGATTACAAAGTACCAAAAAACATGCTATTTTCAATTTGAGGGAGTTGTAGATTTCACATCTAATTACCCCCCAACCCTACTGTCAGGACATTGTTTTTAAAACTAGTGACAGAGGGCCAAATCCACAAGTTGACCCATCAAAAAAGCAATTAATTAGAGTGTGAAACATGCAAGCTCCGGGTTAGTAAGTTTCCAAAGCAATGACCATAGACGGGTCACACCCATCCCCTAACTAATGAGGACCTCGGCTTTCTCCAAATCTCACAGCAGCACTGTGGCTCCAACCACCCCACCCAAATACGACTCTTAACTCAAGTATGAATTGAGGTTTTTATATCATTGAACTGTTTAAATTTGCCTAAGTCTAGTATGTGTGCGATCTACTCTGGAGGAAAATTGTAATTTTGTAATTTTTCTCTCTGTAAGGCTAATAAAAGTTCGCACGACGAGATTTCACATATCAGGTGCCCATTAAAATAATTCAATACTGATTTGCACTGATGTAAGCTTTTCCATCAAAAATATTCCCATATGAAAGGATTATTAATTAACGCTGAGAAACGTTTCTTGGTACAAAAATGTGAAATTTCTAACTGCGATAGGAGCAAATATGAAAATAAGGCTATGTTTTATATTGAAATATTAGCCAAATACAAGTTACTCTTTTCGCCACTTTAAAGAAATTTTTTAGCTAAATACAAGGTAAAAAATCTATGAGGTGTCCTACTCTATATGAAATTACTATTATGCACAATATTTGGGTGCCCTAAGAATCTCTTGTGCCCTTTAAAGGTGAGTCTTTGGTTCTATGCGTTGGAGTTGGGACCAGGAGACTATTTGTTTAGTCATTGGTCAGTATTTTGCTACTTTCATGATTGTAGCTCTAAATGGAAAACAGTGTCACAGTATGTATGTACATAAGTATGATAGCGTTTATTTGTATGCATGAATTGTTTTTTCACTCCTTAAAGAAGGCGGGGACACAGGACAAAATAAGGTCTCAGGGTGGGGCTGGTGGGGTTCTTTACAATAATAAGTTGTGCAGGAAGATGATCAATTTGCTACCTTCAGACTTGTAGTATGAGTACTTTTCTGAGTACGAGTATGAGTACGCGTACTGACCCCGAGTATGGAGTAAGAGTGATGAGTATTTGGTTCCTGAGCACGAGTTTACGAGTATTATGAGTAGCAAGCAAAATTGAAAACCCGAGCTCGAGTACGAGGTATGATTAAGAGTACTTGTGCCTGAGTACGAGTTTGAGACGAGTACTTGTGCCCTGAGTACGAGTATGAGTACGAGTATTTGCCGATCGAGTATGAGTACTTTGCAAAATACGCATTCGTAAGATTGTGATGATGAAGATGGGACATGATGAAAATGAACGATCGGTAATAACAATGAGATGATGTACTCCAGCCACCCAAGACTTGATAATGATGTATACTTGAACCGTGAATTTGCCTCGAAATTTGTTGTTGATGTTCTTTAGACAAAAACAAGTTCAGTTGTTTACATGGGATATGCTGGTTTGGGCAGTTGGCCAATCAAGATCATGAGTGAATATAAATGTCAAAGGCACAGTCATCTACTCATAAAGCATGCATCTGTGTAATACATGTAGTACCCAAACTCGGGTATAAAATGTGTACATGTACCCATGGTCTCGTACGTACATCAACTCATATCCATACCATGATGTGGTAACATACTGGACCCAACCATAGTCGCATACCCATACTTATATTCGTAGCCATCATGGCATGGCTGTATCCATTCCTGTGCCCTGGTCTCATACCCTATACCTGCAACATTGTCTGCATTGGGCATCATTAAACACAAGTGATAAGATCCCACCCCCTTTTGAAATGCAAAAATGCTTTGAGTCTTTGAACAAAAACAATTGAATATGATGGAGGTAAGATGCAAAAATGTATGATAGGACCATTGAATTTTAATTTGATATATATATATACAATTTCTAAGCTTCGATTTCAGATTGGGAAAGTGTAAATGGATGTGTCAAATGGTGATTGACTTTGGCCCCAGACTATTTGCCCCGACTTTCTTTCCAAATTGAAAACATGTATTCCAAAAATCGACACACGTATTTCAGAAACAATCTTTTTTTAGCTTCATGTCTTTTGTAGGAATATAATGGTAAAAAATCTTAAATCAGTGTTCGATTGCTGTTAAAAACAAGGCCTTTATAACTTTGACATAATAACATCTCCACAGTAGCTTTAGCTACACATTCATGCAAAAAAAGAAAGCAAAACTGATGGATTATAAAATGGGGTTTGTCATTAATTGTCATGGAATGGAGCATGGTAGTTATACATGTAGATATCACCTTGAATGAAATTTGTCATTATTTTGAAATATTTGATGCCTATCAAACAAAAACAAATTTTAAATATTTGAGGATTTAGCTGAAACATAAGAGTTAAATTTTTACAAAACAAAATTTGGGTTGAAAATCACAATTTTGTAAAATATCACCTCAATGTAATTGTTGATTTTTGTACGTTCCCTTTTAGCAATAAATGCATGCCTCGCTGATTTTTGTTGTAGTGTGGAGTACTTTTCCTGAGTTGAGTATGAGTACGAGTACTGGACCCTGAGTACGAGTATGAGTATGCGTAATTTGGCCTGGTACAGTAAGGAGTAAAAGTACTGGGGTGAGTTGTTGGTTCGCCCTGAGTACGTAGTAGAGTATGAGGAAAGCAACATTGTTACAATCCCGCCGATACGAGTCTGAGTACGAGTACTTTATGCCTGAGTACGAGTATTAGTACGAGTACACAAGCTGGTACGAGTATGAGTACGAGTACACAAATGGTACTCGTACTCGGAGTATGAGTACGAGTATTGTACTCGAGTACTACAAGTCGCTCTATAATAGTACATCAGCTAAACAACTCTCTCCCCCTTCTTCCTCTCTCTCTCTTATCCTTCTCTCTCCCTCTCTCCCATTTTAGTTCAGGACTTTAGGTTTATGTAGCCAGAAGGCAGAACTCATAGGTAGAGGCTGCATTTTTCAGGATTAGGTCCTGATGTGTAAGGGAGCAAATGTCAAAAGTCCCCAAGAATCCCCCTGGTGTGCTATTTGAGTGGGGGGGGGGGTAACTTTTATAAGGGGTAAAAAATGAGCTAAGGCATGGATCATTGTATTCTTATGGTCAAACTGAGTAGAAAATGTATAATTGTATAAATTTTGAACTTGAGTTAGGCATTGCAGGCAAAAACTTGTTCAAGGTCCAGCGTAGGGGTAAAAATTTTTAAAACAGTACGATTTTTATAAACGTAGTTCAAATTCACTTGTACATGTGTGTTGTATGGTCATTTATGGCACAAAATGCTCATTCACACTATCAACATCTGAGAATATTGACCTTATAGGGCAGTGCTTGTGACCCTCCCATAGACCCCGTAGAAACATGTCATAATGAGGCCCTATAACTATGCAGGAAAATTACTAATATTTAAAATATATTTATTAACTTATACACAATGAGACGAACAATTGATACACTTTTTAGAAAGAATCTGAGCATTCTGAGCCTTTACCCCCCGTATGACTTGAACAGTTATTCCACATAGTAATAATCCTAAATCGCAGATAGGGCAAAACTAGCCGTTTTTAATCCTTAGACATAACACAACGTTGTGATACATTTAAAAACAAATTTGGAAAATTTTATAAATTGAACCTGACAAACTTATTTATAAAATATGCACACAGGCAGGATTCGGGGACTTGTGATAGGGGCGACAGACAAAAGCAGGAAAAGAGGATGAAAATTCAGGTCGACCTAGGTATTTCCGGGGGTGTTGGAGTAGTCGGGGAGAGGAAGAAGGGAGACGGCAGGAGAACAGAGAGAACGGGAGACCGCGGGGCCAGGGCGCAACGAAAAGAGAGCCGCTTGCCTACGTCCGATCCCAATCTTATTTTCGTTATCTCAACTTTGTAATCCCTCCCTTTTTCAGCGACTTTCTCTCTCCCCTTCTTCTCGCTGAGCAGTGATAGCGATTCTGTCCCTATAAAGCTTCTAGAGCACTATTCCCGTTGCTTCTTCTCTTGATCTTCGAGCTTCTTCCTCCACATCCTATAACCGTCACCCTCTCTACCGCCCGACCCTCTCAACTCCCTCGCCAAGCCCTCTCCCCTCACACTCAACGCATCGCGGCATGCCTCTCACCTCCCCTATATTTAGGCGAGTGAGAGTAATCCGCTTTCCAACAGCTCTCCTAAGTGCATCTGCACCATCTTGCTGGCCATCTCTTAAGTGCTATGAAGGAGAGTGATTTGTAAACTCCTCTTGGGAGATGATTTTTTGTCAGGGGCAATTATCCAGGGGTGGCAGAAGGGGCAGCCACCCCTTGCAGAGTTTCAAAATTCAGGGAAAAAACATGGTTTATAGCAATAAAAATTGATAAAAAATTAGGATTTTGCACCTATAATGAGTTAATTTTGTACTGTCCCCCCCCCCAAAATTTAAAATTTGGAAATTGACCTTTTTAAGATTTTACCTTGGCACCGCCCCTGTTTTGATGTACATTGCAGGGGTAAATGTTCTTAAATTTACCTTGATACTCTTATTTGACATTGGAGCTTTAGGGAGCACTGCTCTTTTTAGAGTCAATGTCGAACCTTCACTTTCTGCCTGGAGTTTGTTTTGTAACTTGTATAGCATAAGTCCTGTGAAACACTCCTTCCACTGATTTGTATACTGTATTGTAACACCTTTTGTATTTCTTGTTTGCGTACAGTTACTTGCATGGGAGCACATTGGCTGAATATGAGAAAAAATCAAACACGTCTTCCTTGTACCCAAAATATGACAACCAACCACTGCCCCCCCCCCACATTGAAGCTGGGAAGTTTATATTTCACTAATTACCGGTAAGAGTTCGTGGCATCCACCAGACTTGTACAGAACTTTTATCCCAGAGCTTTTCTGATGCAAGAATTACTCTTGCGATCATTTCTATTTCTTCTAATGGACAATCTATATTTATTTCATTTTACCACTTGTCATTGGAAACCTAACTAACTTCTTAAAATGAATTATTTTGTTGTAATGAGAGCATTCATACAATTTTTCAAACAAAATGACCAAAACCCGTTGTTTGGTCATGCCAAAATGTTTCCTTCCCAAAGAGTAAACAGACCTAGTTGTCCTCACTGTAGGCGAATTTTTCTGTTGAAATGTTGCCGATGGATGTCATGTTTGAACAATCGATTACTATGCCATAGGCCCAATTAGTTTGTCAAAGCTAATGAGTTACAATGGACAATGTGTGGTGAACACTACAGAAGATATGTACTATGTTGACACTTACATTGAAGTTCAGTACCTCACAAGCAATGTTGCAGGTCTTTCCCTTTCATGTCTGATACAATGATACAAAAGTGCTTCAATTTGAGATGGGTGGTCCCGAGCATTTTATAGTGGTGTATGGAGACATATCATGTCTTCTATTTTGTCCTGTTCTCTCTACCAGCTTTTCTAATCTGCCAATTCCTGATCTCAGAAAAACACAATTGTACAAAGATTTGCCCAGCCACCAGGAACAATTACCATACCAGCAACGTCAAAAGAAGAAAGACTGAATGTCAAGATCTGAGAGACCTTTAATTCAACAGTAGTGGATTGTCTTTGTGGGCTGCATATTCAGAAGACAGGAGGAGGAGGAAGAGGTTTGGAAGGACACCTGGTTCAAGACTTGGACCCTCCTTGTGAGTGTATGCAACGTAGGGACACAATACGATGCACTAGTTAAGACAAGGAGGACAAAGGGGGGCATCGGTGGTCAGCAAAGTATCAACAGGGGAATGGGACCTGTGGGTGCAATTGCAGATGGATGACGACTCAGACAATGCGTGCCAAAGGCTCTGACTAGAAAGGAGAAGAGGAAGCAAAGAAAAGAAGCGAAGGTATGGGCTCGTGTCACGCACTTCAGTCCAGTGGTAAATGAATATTTACCAATAGCCATTGTTGGCAACTGACCAAAAATATGGGTTCCAGAAAAGTGACCCATCTGACCACTTTTTCCTGACACATTTATAAATTACGCGAAAACGTTGGATATACATGGTTTATTCCGGGAAGGTTTCCGAATTCATAGGTGACAGAAAAACGTGCGTCAGATGGAATCACCATATATGGAAACACCAAATAACTCTTGATCACTATTATATTCAGTAAAACGTGACAGCTTGAACCCTCAGTCATTTCCACTTTTATTATCAAAAGTGTGTTCATTTGTTAATAGAAACCTTGTCTATTTATTTGTCCAAGTGAGGAATGCAAAATGTAAGATTTAGTGATGTGAAATGAAAGAAATAGACACTACCATTAGGCCCGCATCTTGGTATGCAGTGTCTTATGAGTAGTTATGTTAAATTGTCATCGTGTTAGCCATACTGAAGCTCTGTATTCCGTTAGGGTGGGGATGAATTAATATAACCTTTTCACTGTCACACTCCCAAAGCATAAATTATAAAAATCACAACCATTTTTTATAAGTATTTAATTTTATAACTTTCAAAAAAAAACATGCACCTCAACGAGATTTTGAAATGTTGGCCCTGCTGAAGCAGAACATGATTGGAAATCACACAAACATCACCACCTGTTTTGCGGTGGGGGTGGCGACGTTCAAACACGTGCCCACATAAAACTCCCAAGAAACTTACATGCAGTTTGCGAGTATCGGTAGCTTACATGCAGTTTGGTATCTGTAGTTACAGGCACAGTTTGAGTAACAAAAAATTCCTGTAGTTACAGGCAGTTTGAGTATCTGTAGTAATGCAGTTTGAAATATCTGTAGTTACATTGCAGTTTGAGACTGTCAGGTTACATGCGGTTGAGTATTCTGTAGTTACATGTGGTGTGAGTATCTGTAGTTACATGCGGTTTGAGTAGCTGTAGTTACATGCAAGTTTGAGTTCGTAGTTACATACAGTTGAGTCTCTGTAGGGACATGCAGTTTGAGTATCTGTAGTACATGGCAGTTGAGTTGCTGATAGTACATGCAGTTTAGTACTGGTAGTTACATGCAGTTTGAGATCGTAGTTACTTGCAGTTTGAGTATCTGTAGTTACAGCAGTTTGAGAGCTATCTGTAGTTTACCATGCAGTTGCGTATCTGTAGTTACATGTAGTTGAGGATTCTGTGTTACTTGAGTTTGAGTCGCCTTTCTCGTAGTTACATTGCAGTATGAGTCTGTAGTACTTGCAGTTTGAGTATCTGTTATGGCAATTTGAAGTTTGGAGTATCTGTAGTTAATGCAGTGAGTTATCGGTAAGTTACATGCAGTATGGAGTAATCTGTAGTTACATGCGTTTGAGTCTGTAGTTACAATGCGTTTGAGTATCTGTAGTTACATGCAGTTTGAGTGCCTGTAGTACATGCAGTTGCGTCCGTAGGTACATTGCAGTTTGAGTATCATGTAGTTACTTGCAGTTTGAGTATCTGTAGTTACATGCAGTTTGAGATCGTTAGTTACATGCAGTTTGACTATCTGTAGTTACTGCTAGTTGGGTATCTGTAGTGACCCTGCAGTTAGTACTCTGTAGTTACTTGCAGTTTGAGTATCTGTAGTTCATGAGTTTGCTATCTGTAGTGACTTGCAGTTTGGAGATCTGTAGTTACAGGCAGTATGAGTTATCTTTCCATGCAGTTTGCAGTATGTAGTTACATGCAGTTTGAGTATATGTAGTACAGGAGTTTGAGTATCTGTAGTTACTTGCCGTTTTTGAGTATCGTAGTAACAATGCAGTAGGATGAGTTATCTCTAGGTACATGCAGTTGAGTATCTGTCGTTACATGCAGTTTGAGTATCGTAGTACATGCCGTTTGGAGATCTGTTAGTTACATGCAGTTTGAGGATCTGTAGTTACTTGCAGTTGAGTATCGTAAGTTACATTTGCAGTATGAGATCTTTACAATGACAGGTTGAGTATCTTTAGTTACATGCAGTTGAGTATCTGTAGTTACCATGCAGTTTGAAGTATCTGTAGTTACGTGCAGTTTGAGTGTTGTCGTGACTGCAGTATGATATCTCTAGTTACATGAGTTGAGTATCGTAGTTAATTGCAGTTGGAGTATCTCTAGTTAATGCAGTTTGAGTATCTGTAGTTAGTTACATGCGTTTCTTGAGTATCTGTAGTTACATGCAGTATGAGTATCTGTAGTTACATGCAGTATGGTATCTGTAGTTCATGCAGTTGAGTATCTGTAGTTACATGCAGTGAGATCGTAGTTACATGCAGTTTGGGTACTGTAGTACATTGAAGTTTGAGTAGTATCTGTAGTTACATACAGTTTGAGTATCTGTAGTTACATCAAGTAGTAATTCATACCAAGGTAATTTCCTTGT